>JAPZVO010001991.1:0-12000 GCA_029962745.1 Echinometra lucunter | reverse complement strand
TTACACGTGATGGTATTCATAATCTTACCATCAGCTGGGTTGATGACGTATATCTTCGACTGACCCACCTGAGCAGCGATGATCATCTCATCCTGGTCAGCAGCAACATCTACCCATGTGACATCATCCGTCGTGTTTCTTGGTATTGTGACGTCATTAATCAGCTTCCACTGTTTGTCATACACACTGATGAATCCAGTCAAACTGTGTCCTGTACAACCTTCGCGCCCTTTACCGCATACTACCTTGTCATCATTCAGCAATGCACAGGACAGAACAAATGATGTATCACTATCGGTTATCACTCTCTGGGTGTGTTTAGTGATCATACATATATATAACATGTATGTATGCCGGCTACGCACATCTGTGATGATCACATTGCCTTCAGCTATACATCCTATAGTGATCGGGTTTGTGACTTTTTTTGGCATTTCAATTTTATAAATGAGAGTCCACTCGTCATCTTGCGGCAACGCACAGGACGCACCAGGTGCCGCATCACCAATTTCTGCTTTATAAATGACTGAAGTTTTTACATTACTTTCCATATCTGATCTCGCAGACCTATTTTGATGCATCTTGGGATAACAAACTTTACGAACAGTAAAAGCAGACAATAAGAAACAAACAACTGCAAGTATGCTTATTACAATGTTACTGTAATTGTCCTGTTGGGAAATAATCACTGTATAAACTCTTGGGTTTGGTGAAGTGGATTCATAATCATTATCATCTTCAGTAGGGTGCTGTGAAAATGTTGGATATTGTGTAGGTACAGTAGGAGGACATGGGTCCGTGATATCAGTGATTTGTTTGTTCTGGGTGGGATCCCACACTGAGTCCTTACAATCACACCTGTCTTTAGTTCTATCTAAGGCACTAGAACAGCAATACACTAAACTTCCTACTTTAGCCAACAAGGTCTGACTGAGGGTTTCATCATGTTCTTGAGGGGAATTCAAAGGGGGTATCTTAATGCCATCTTGATAGCATGTAATGAGGCCTTGGATGTCTCCGAGAGGAGCGGTACAGTGAAGCATGACCGAATCTTGATCAATGTACTCCACACTTACTGAACATGATGCCTCACCAGGAGGATATGCAATGCGCAACAAAATTCTGTAATTTTCAATTTGTGTTGGATCATTCTGGTAGTCAAAGAGGATGTATCCACCTTGGTCATCTCTTGAGACAGGATCGATTGTAAGGTACAGAAAACAGATTTTACCAATAGTCTCATTTCTAAGTTTTAGATTGGAAGATGAGGGAGGAGTTGGATTTCTAGAATTGTAAAAAGGAGCACCATTGCCACGCTGAAGTGTGATTTCTTTACTATCACAGGAATAAGTGAAATTGAGAAATGCAGCATCCCCCTCATTAACACTTATCTTTTTAAAACCACATTCAATGAATGAAGCTAACATAATCAGGATAAAGATAGCATACTTTATCGGAATCTCTACCATCTTCCAGAATATGTATTCTGAATGAAATCTACGCGAGAAACTGCATTATCATATACACATTTCATTGAGATTCTTACTAAAAACACCACTTTCGCAGTAAGGGTGATGAGAAAGAATGCTGGATATTGTCTCAGTTTTATTTCTGCAGATTGCACAGACGGTACTGATCATGCTGATGGTTGTAGCTTGATCCCGGGGTTGATATCAACAGCTATAGCCTCCTTGTTATTGTGAGAGCCTCTCATGTTAGCTTGCTGTCTTGCATGGTAAAATAAAAAGAAAAAACAATCATACAAACTTTATATCAATGGGTTAAGAGCTGTACTATCATTTGTGTGTCCCACTATCGCCTGTGCGTGGCATTACTGAAGAATATGATAAGTGTTAACCTGAAAATAACATTAAAGATCTTAAGCCTTATTGTACTGGGGGGGGGGCATGAAAAAAAATCGCCTGGTACTGAGAACCTTTGTATTTCACATCATGTGAGACATTTGTACGCATCTTTTGACAACAGATTCACAAAACCTACCAAATGGCTTCCGAGTCAAGTGACCCTTCGCTTAAAATTTCTGAATTCCGTGTACAAAACATGACAAAACGAATGGCAAATAGCATCATCCTATTATCTTGTTAAAAATCAATCATTCTAACTAATCCCTGGTCCAGACCACACCCTCATACATCAGAGTTTGCAATGAAAAAAAAAACAATTTTGAGTTTTTATTGGTGTTATGAAGGGTTTGAAAGAGCTTTTTGAAGTAAAGAATATATATGGGACCATTTTTACTTGGTTATAGGTGAAAATGATTTTTCGCATAATTGACATGAATTAAGTATGCTTTCCAACAGAAAATTTTAAATAATGCGAAAAAAATAGTGATAAATTCGGGTTCCGCATCTTCGGTGTGCGATACTAGGCGAGTGACGTGAAATCTTGTAGCGATCTGTCACGGTCGCCTCCGAGATATTAGTCTGAGAGGTGTTCATAAAACACCCGTTACAGTAAGCTTTAAAAAAATGTCTTCCCTCCTAATCCACCTCTCTGTCTATTTATCGATGACGCAAAAGCACATAGGCCTACGTATGGCTTTTAAGTCATAAGTTATGCAATTATCTAATTGTAATCATTAACTCTCATTCTTTTCATAAGTTGATTGACATGAAGAAACAGCCTGAAAAATAGCTTACCAGAGCAGAGTCCTTATACTTGTGAGTGGTGACCTAATGTTCAAAAACTATTTGAAGAAATGCTGGATGATACAGATCAATCAATCAAGTAAATTTACCTGGTTTCAAGGTTAGACTGATCACCTTCAAAATTCTGAAAAAAGGGAGAGAAAAAGAAAGACATGTGCAATTATGTTACTAGGAACGGCAAAAAAATTTGAACATAAGTATAGTCGTGTATGAATTTTGAAGTGCATTTCATCAATAGGGTGTGGGTGTGTGTGTGAGGGAGATGGAGTGCGTGTGAGGAAGAGGGGTGCGTGTGTGTGTGTGTGTGTGAATTTGGTAGAAAACTAAGGCGAGTTTTCACCTATATTTTGTTAGTTGGTATCTTTGACTTTGGCCCAATAACCTCAAACATGTCAAAAGTCTGCACTTTGTCCTTCAGATGGTTGAATGAGGGAAAGATGCTACTCTTCTCTTCTTCACCCCATTCATCACCTGATCAATCACACACCAGCACCAATGACCAGTCACAGAGAAGTGCAGACATTGAGGATGACCGGTACATCACTATGGGCGATTTCCTATAGAAGCTTAAAAGTGCCCCGAGAAGGTGACTTTTGTACTTGCCAAGGTGGTTTAAGGACAATGAAGGCGAGAAGGTGACTAGTTTCAACGGGGATGCAAATCGCCTAGGCACCAGCTTGTCTGGTACGGGAAGGCGAAAAGGCAACTTGTTGCAACTTGCCAAGACGCCGTATAAGCAACCGCGTAAATCCGTAAATCCGTTTTGAGAAGGGGGGGGGGGTGATAACCTTTTGCCAACTCACACTTAAGTACACACACACACACACCCTCATTCCCACGCCTAGACCCCCACACACATTATAGTATTGTTATTTTGGCGACAAAGCGAAGCGAGCGAGCGGAAAATAACCAATTTTGTGGTTTTAAAAGCATTTTAAAACAAAAATTTCCTTAATAAGACCGTCATTTTTCATACAAAGTTCACCAACTAATAATTTTCCTTAAAATTAAGGGCATATTTGTACACGCCATCCCCCCCCCCCCGAAAAGATGTGGGGGATGTATCCCCCATCCCCAGAGATTTACGCGAATGCTTATAAGACATGAAGGCGAGAAGGTGACTCTTGCACCTCAGCCACTAGAAGAGGGTGACTAGGTTGCAAAGACTCTTTGCAACGGGGTTGCAACTCGCCATGCTGCCTTTGCTTGCTACAATAAGGTGAGAAGGCGACCTGTCTTGATGTCTTGCCTTCTTGTATGCAAGGCGCCTTGCCGAGATGCAGCAAGTCAATTTCTCGTAATCGTGTACCAAACAAGTCGTCTTCTCGGGGCATTGCATGGTTATCACTCTCTGAGTGTGTTTCGTGACATGTATACTATTAAGGATTCCGTCTGAATTATACAGAAGCATGAAAATGAAAAAAAAAAATGCCACGGATATAAAGAGATAATTCCTCGGGTTTTCGACCTTTTCTAAAATATTTTACATCATCATCATTAAAATTAGCATTTTCCGGGGGGGGGGGGGGGCTTGTCCAAAGTCCTTTTACACTTTGTGCAGATAGATCTAACACACACACACACACACACACACACACACACACACACACACACTAGGAATTAAAGGTCCAGAAATTGGTGCAAGCCTTCTAAAAAAAGGGGTGTGTGATTTCGTTGCCACGATAAATATCTTTTATCAAACTGAGCTGAGAAATATACGGGGTCTCCCAGAAAAGGCGGAACGGTAGATTTTCAGTACTTTACTTTCAAAATCTAGATAATCTTTTTACATCAGTGGGTAAAGCATCGTCTACCGAAGAAAATGATACCAAGATCATTGAATTTGGTGAAGTAATTTGTATTCTATGCCCGTCTCTAAACATACAGTCATTTTCAAAGTTTTGGCGACTGATGAGAGTAGTTTTGTGTCGGGATGGCCTTTCATAATAAGATGTTTGAGGGAAGTCCATTGATACATGTCAGCAACAAAACGTGTCATAGACATGCCATATAAGAGGCCATTCCTGACACAATTCTGCTCTCCACTGTCGCGAAAAAAACCCATGCGAAATGAGAAAATTACTGTAAGAAACGGGCATAGAATCAAAATCACTTCACCAAATTCAATGATCTTGGTACAATTCTCTTTGGTAGAAGATGCTTTTCCTACTAAATTAAGAAGATTATCTACTTTCTGAAGGTAAAGTACTGAAAATCCACCGTTCCACTTTTTCTTGGACACCCGGTATAGTAAAGTAAACGATTTTGTTTAGATAGATCTCACACACACTAAAGGTGCGCAAAATGGCGCAAGCCTTTAAAAAAAGGGGGAGGGGGGGGGGGTGTGATTTCGTTGCCTAGTAATAATTATGTAGTAAAGTAAATGCACACATGGTGTAAGCCTCGTGTGAGATTTTATTGCCATGATTATATCTTTAATCAAACTGAACCAAGAAATTACTGTAAAGTAAAACATTTTGTGCAGATAGATCACTCTCACGAAGAATTAAATGGTACAAGCATTCGGGAAAAGGTGCAATATGTAGCAACATTTGAAAAAGTACAATATTGCACCCTTTTGTAGAAATATCAACCAGAGGGTGCAAACTTGTACCTTTTGTTAGTCTAAAACGCACGCGGCCCCGTAACTTGTAGTCTTTTATTTGTTGTCCCTTAAAGTAATCATTTAAGTTTGTCATTAAATTTGATATTTGATGGGTTTTGTTATGACAACATACTCTGGTAGAATCATGTTTATCTGAAACCTTTTAGTCTAATAAATGAAATGCACTTTTGAGGACAATTTTGAACGTTGGGAGAGAAAAGACTACATCAAGTTCCCCTGTAACTGGCCAGTGAATGCGATAGACAAATGCAATGCCGATCGCGATCAAACCGCTGGACATCATCAACTCGAGCTCGAAGCTGCATACATGAATGCACGCACGAAATGCAAATCAAATTCAGGTATCCTTTATCTGGTGAGCTTTCGGCGTCAACTGTAAGCGTAAAATATGTTTTATGTCTTCTAGAATAGACAAGATTATTTATCTCTATTTAGTCATGACATGACATCATGTGTAATTTGATATTTCTCTGACTACGAACAAATATTTGTCGACTTAGAATCAGCTCGAGGTTACAACTTAACAAGAGAAACAGGAATATGCATAAACGCCCAGTAAAAAAACCCCTCATATCTACGAATATGCAATGATTGCCATATGGGAAACCTAGGAGATGAATTCCATATAATAATAGAATTGACAAAATATAAAATATAATGAAAGGCCCTCTTTGATGAAATAAATGAAATATCTGTGTTTAAAGATATAATTGACCAGTTCTCAAAGATCCTTACATTTGTTTTAAGCATAAGATATGAGTTTTGACGGCATCATGACTCTGTTTTTTTACTGCTTTCACACCTAGGTACGGTCGCTGCGACCGGTCGCTGCGACCGATGAAATCATAGTGTGAAAGCATTTCATCGGTCGCTGCGACCGATCGTTTTGGTCAAAAACGATTGGTCGCTGAGTACGGTCGGTGAGGTACTTCAGCGACCGATCGCGACCGATGCAAGCTAGATGTGAAAGCACATCGTACTCAGCGACCGATCGAAATGCAATGACCCCCCATACATGCCTACGCATCTCTACTTCCGCTTCCGGCTAGGTCAGCTATACAGCGACCGATCGCTCTGGGCCTGACCAAATTTTGACGGAGGTGTGAAAGCACGTCCGATCGGTCGCTGGGTACGGTCGCAGCGACCGGTCGCAGCGACCGTACCTAGGTGTGAAAGCAGTATAAGTTTCTGTTTCAAATTAATATGTAAAACTATTCCCGTGCTATCCATATGCAACTTTTGTTAATTACATGATATTTTTCTCTACTTATTGTTATTGTTCCTATGTATTGCAAAACAGAATATTCATGCACATAATATATACATATAGTTCTGTCTCTCTTCTTTGTAAAATAGGGTCCCGATTATAAGCAACCTTGCTTCTCAGGGACCCTGACCATTATTACTTCCATGTTGTTGTTTTAAGTTTTATCTTTCTATGTCATGTTGTATTTCATTGATGTTTTTGTATATTTCGATGTTTGTAATGGTCAATAAATGCAATGAATAAATAACAATATACAAGTCATGTCCAATATAACTGAAATTCCACACATATTATTTTGTGAAATATTCAGATCAATATTTTAAAAAGATGAAATAGTTCTATAAGATTTATGTTTATAAAAGGTATCCTGGTATAAGGTATGTAGCATTCTTCAGTTTTCATGTTTTTTCCTTCTTTATTTTCTGATGATGGAAAGAAGCCAAATGTGTACTCCTATAATTGATATGTATTTCTTCTTCTCTCTCTCTCTCTCCCTCTCACTTTCAGTCTCTCTCCATCTCTTTCTTTCTCTCCTTCACTCTGTAAGCTTCATGCTTGTCAAGATAGTGCGTATTTTGTGATGCATTTTCTGTGATGCATTTTATTGGTGTGAAAATACCATTAAAGCTTGATAAAGCCTTATGGGAGTAATGTTTTAACTTTTGTCTTTGTGAACATGGTTTTATTTCTTTTTTTTTTTCTTTAATTATTTAGATTCGTAGAACTGTGACGTTTTATAACATGTAAACAGGCGCATTGGTGTAAATCCCGGGAGATGGGGGATATAACCCCCCCCCCCCACTTTATCAAGGGCGTGTACAAATTCCCCCCCCCCCACACACACACACACACAAACACACTTTTTAAGGAAGAAATGATATTCGAATTAATCGGTGAGTAAAATTTTTAATAATCTGTCATAAACATCCGTCTTATTTTAGAATTTATCATTGGCAATGCATTGAAAACCGGAAAAGTGGTTATTTTTTTTGGCCCGCTTCGCTCGCTCGTCATATCTTAGAATTTCTAGTTGAAAATGTGATTAAAAAACAGAAAGTGGTTATTTTTGCTCGCCCGCTCGCTTCGTTTGCTCGCAAAATAAGAATAAAAACATGTGTAAGGGGGTCTGTGCGGGTGGGTGGAGGTGTGTGTTTATACTTAAGTGTGAGTTCGACAGGAAAAAAAAAAATCGGCAAAAAAGTCGAACATGCCCCCACTCCTCAAAGTGCATTTACGCCGGTGAACAGGCGTGTTCCTAGCACTTTCATAAATCAAATACAATTTGTCTGATTAACTTCCAGATCTAATAGTTGCGCTGCAGAGTGAAATCTAGCTCTAGAAAATGTATTAAACCTTGACCATCATACCACCAAGCTGATCTTATTGAACCTTGAGGGGTGCAGGTTTGTCAATACCAAATCCGACCAAATATTGCTGCTTAAAGATTAAGGTCTTTTCCCCAGTTTTGGGTACTCAAGCCCATAGACGTAAAAGAGGGAAAACATCGTCTGATAGTGGCAAACCCTGTGAAAACCCCAGAGCAGTGGCACACCTCGCCACCATCAATCCAGACTGCCGTTTACAAGGTCTTCAGCATGATAGCAGCATTCCTCTAACATTTGTGTCTAAAATACTTTGCATGTTTTTTTTTTAGACAAATAGAAAGTTTTTCACACATTCCTGAATATAGTCTTTCTGTTGTGACTGTTTTTATTTTTATTTCATTTTTATTGTTATTATTATTTTTGTTGCTTTTGTAATGCATAATATCAAAATATGTGTGAGTAATGATTATTTTTAAAGTAATCTGCATTGCTACAGGTTGTAACAACTGAGATAAAGAAAATGGCAGCTTTATTGAATTAATTGCAGGACTCTTATACTGTTTGTTGGCCACATAACAGAAATGTGTTTAATGGAGAATGCAACCCAGGCATCAGTGTGCTCATAGTGAATGGAGATGACCAAGAAGCAGTGAAAGTTTGAGTGAAATCTGACAATCTGTTCGAAAGTTATGAATTTTTAAAAGTTTCAGTAAATCCCTATTATGGGGATCCTTGAGTTGGGATTTTTTTTCCATCGTCTGTGATGTCATCGTGGACAACAGTCCTTTCATTTTGTGCATAAATCTTTAAAAAAATTGATTTTTATGAAATTTCAAGTCAGGAACAAATTTCTATATTTCGTGAAAATGAAGAAAATGTGAAATTCTGTGTATAAAATGAATGGAGAGTTGTCCTCGATGACATCACATGTGCTGGTGGAGTTGTCAACTCAAGGATGTCTGGATTGCATTCTCATTTAATTTTGAAAATGTGTATGTTTCCTCATTATAGAATAATACACTAGTTTTGCATGTTTCGTTTTTTTAGTTTTTAAGTACAGCTCGTGTTTACACATTTATCATATAAAAGATAGTAATAATTTGTTTCACTTAGTACAATTCGTATACATCATGTCATTGTCACAACTTTAACAGAGATGAAGGTATGTAAATTTGCTTGCTGATGTTATAGATGTGCTTTCTGGCCCTTACAATGTATACTTCACTGACACGACAGAGAACAAGGGAACAATATACTGCTTTTGCATGGGAGCTTACTTTCCTTTTTTTATACGACTGCCGCACGAAATTTCTCTTGTGTCACCGTTTTGTTTTTGTTTTTTTTAACTTAGTACTATATAGAACTTTGAAGTATTTTTCCCATCAACCAAACTTGCTTATCAAATCTGAGAAGTAATATTATTCTCTGATAATCAATGTAATGAAAAAACAGAAACTTTTTGCCTGTCACTGCTTCTGAACCATGCATTTTCAAGCCAGTTTATTAAGCTCTATTCATTTTGTTACCATAAAAATATCTTGCAAAGTTGGTATTCAAAGTGCATCTCAACCATGCGTATTCTCATTACAACTACAGTACTGTGCATGAACATGTTACAGCATGTCATATGCAAAGTTTAGATTGGATGCTACTATGTACGCTTATTCGCCTCATTAAATACACCTTGTTTTATCTTAACATGGAAAAGTGTAGCTCTCAGTTTGATTTTCTTCAGTATTTGTGTCTGCAAGTGGACCCCAGAGGGTCCCATAAAGGCACAAAATTGCACCCTTCTATAGGACAAAATGTTTAATTTTACAGCCTAAATGGTGCTACATTGCACCTTTTTGAAAAAAAGGTGAAATATTGTACTTACAAAGGTGCTCCTACACGCTTATAAAATTCCGAGTCAGACTTGACCCGTAAAAGATGGAGCCACATTCCGTTCTGGATCAGAAATGACTCGGAATATAGTAAAAAAAAAAAAAAAAAAAAAATGACCCGGAATAAGGTCAAATGTGACCTAGGAATGACCCTGCTTCGGGTCATTTTTGACCGAACGGAGTGTGGCCCAAACGGACTCTTGTCTGGTTCAATTTGACCCGGAATTTTTAAGAGTGCAGTGTTGCATTTTTTGCACCTTTTTGGGTGCAAAAATGCTCCTTCTTGTAGGAGAAAAAGTGGTGCAAAATTCATAAATTATACAAATAATATGAAGTATAATTAGAATTCTATTAGTAATAATGAAGTATAAGTCGAGGAGGTTAGTATTTCCCAGGTGTTAGGCAGTGAACATCACACAATGGAATTCAAAGCATGAAAAATTCCAGGCAGTCCCGGATCTCTATAAAAGACCCCAACCAATGTATAGAACCCATCTTTTCAAAGACGGCTCAGATCATACAACAATGCACAGATTCATGAAGTTTGTTAACACTGGGAAGAGGTCATTATCTGACAGATACTATGGAAATCTTCAGAAATTAGTGCTTCTTAAAACAAAGAATTAAATGAAATTATCAGAACCGATAATTTTAGTCAGTGTTGACAAATTTCATGAAACGTTACCCAGGTCAGAACCCAGAGAAACTCAAAGTCGCAAAAAAGTACCATGCAATCAAAACATTCAGACATGATCACTCAAAAGGGACGATGTTGACATCAGTCATAACAACCAGACGGACCAATCAAATGCAACGCATCCATAGAGATTGACTTTTGTACGCTCACATAAGGGAGGGTCTCAATTCTAGGAAATAGAAATGATGCAGGGAGGGAACCTCCTCGACTTATACTTCATTATTACTAATAGAATTCTAATTATACTTCATATTATTTGTATAATTTATGAATTCTATTACGTAACATTCGTATAAGTCTTCAGAGGTTAGCATGTTCAAAGCAACGAAGGGACAGTACAGAAGTCAATCTGACAAGTAAATAAGAAAAAGGAATAATGACATTTTGCCTGAACAGTAATGAATTCATCATGTAGGTTTTAATCATGATCTTTTGAAAGGCTTACACTTTCCTTTCTTTCTTTTATAACATCTTCAATACATCCGTTGACAAATCAAGTGGGCAAATAGTATAGTTCATGGCCTAAGAGGTCCAGAACAGAAATCAATCTGATATATCAATCTGATATGAATATAAGAGTCTAAATAACATTGTTTTTTTTTTTTTTTTTTGCAAGGCTAATCTTCCTTGAACAAAAGTATCACATAAATATGTCAAAATGAATGACTTGACAACTTTAGAACGATAATGATGAATAATCATATAATTATCCTGGAATAAACCTTAAATGTTTTACAATACTGTAAAATGAACGATCAAACAGAATTGTCAAAATCTTGTTTTAAGACCGATATTAAATGACATTATACTCTATTCGTATCTTCAAGAATAGCTATCTCCAAATAAACAATAGACATTGTTTCAATTGTCTATTACATTAGCAGAACCAAGAATTGTCTTACTAAAAGAAACTTCAATGGGTTTGAGATAGAAAGTTTGAAAAGTTCCAGCATTGGTCCAATCCGCTGTTGACATGATTTCGTTAAGACTCACTCCGTGAGCAAACGCCTTGGATGTTGCAGCGCTTCGGAAACTATGAGCAGAAAAGGTAGAGGTGTCTATACCAGCTGCTGAAAGAGAAGATTTCAGCCAGCGTGCTAACGTACTGGTAGTTACTGACGTATGAGGCTATTTTGTTGAGATAAACAGTTTGCTTTCGTTACTGACTTTACGGAGAGGTTCTGTGCGTTTCAAGTATTCCCGTAAAGTTGATAAAACACAAAGTTTGGGGTTAGAAGCAAACGAAGGTACCTTAATTACTTGGTTGCTAATTGCTTTCTTAGCACTAGTGGTTTTAAGAATATCTTTAACATGAAAAGTGACAGAATCATCTAGTAAAGTCATATAATTCAGATCTAGATGCCTCAGTGTTTGGGTACGCTGGGCTGACACAAGAGCCAATAGAGAGAGCAACTTTTGGCTCAAATTTAGAAGAGAAAGCTCATGATTATCCAAAAGGGATGAAAAGTAATTCAAAACAACAGCAACATCCCAAGTCTTATTATATTTTGGCTTAGGGGGGTCAAAGTTGAA
>JAPZVO010001990.1:0-12000 GCA_029962745.1 Echinometra lucunter | reverse complement strand
ATAGAAATATCTGATTGATAAAGTGTTACTAAGAGCCCATGGAGAGGCTCATTCAGAAGAATTTTTGAAACGTAGCCCTGTGCTTGAGCTAGACCAGGTGTCTCAAAAAAATTACTGCAGTTTATAAGCACTTTGCTTTCGAAAAGTATTTTTTTACATCATCGGGATCATTGGCTAATAAGTTTCATTCTATGCCATTTTAGTTCGATTTTTGCAACCGATTAGAGTTGTGTCAAGAATTTCCTTCATCAGTGTTAGGACACTAAATGATGCATTTAAACAAAAGAAACATGACACAAACATGTGTTAAAAAGGCAACTTTAGAAGATGGACATAGATTATCTTTGTACTTTTTCTCTCAGAAAGAAGATGCTTTAAAAATGATATTAAAAAATTATGCAATTTTTAGAGGTAAAGTAGGACCCCTATGCTGAAAAAAAATGAAAATCAGCCTTTCCGCTTTTTGGGACACCAGGTACAGATCTCTGGCATAGAAAAAGGTCCGGCGAAGTCGCGATCAGCTTTCACTTTGGCATAAAAGTTATTACTAGATAGCTTTAGCTATAAGCGAATATTACTTTTAACTTTTATCAATACGGCCAATTGACCAGTATCTATACAACTAGAAAAAGCGTAGATTTTTTTATTTTTTTGTACCCGTTGCTTCCAACTTCTATGCTGAAAAAAAAAATGAAAATCAGCCTCTTGTATACATACTGAATCTATCAATAGACACATGTGTTTTTCCTGATGCCTGGAAAATTGGTCGAGTTCAACCAATCTTTAAGTCAGGTGACAAAAACAGCCCAAATAATTATAGGCCTATAACCATACTACCTATTATATCAAAAATAATCGAAAAAGCAATCCATTCTGAACTTATGTCCTTCCTCAGCAGATATTCCTTATTATGCCCAAACCAATTTGGTTTTAGACCGAATCACTCATGTGAAACGGCCCTAATTTGTATGATCGACGAATGGTCTCGCAATTTGGACGATAAGAAAATGAATGGACTGATCTTTCTCGATTTACGTCGTGCATTTGATACTGTAAAACATCAACTTCTTTTACGTAAATTATCCACTTATGGTTGCAGTGCGGGCAGTGTCAATTGGTTTGCCTCGTATCTTGCTGATCGTAAACAGTATGTCTCTGTCGAAAACAACAAGTCTACAATTAAAGACATCAATATAGGTCTTCCACAAGGGTCAATCTTAGGCCCGCTTTTGTTTGTTTTATTCATAAACGACCTTCCGCAGAGTATTCCTGACGGATCCGTATTTATGTATGCTGATGACACGATTTCTGTATCAGGTTCTACCAAACTCGAAATAGAAACCCAGCTTAATGACGTAATGAAGCATACATATAAATGGTTGACACGTAATAAATTAATTATCAATATCGATAAGACTAAGGTAATGCTACTTGGCTCAAGACAGAGAATTAATACAATGCAGGACAAAGATTTACATGTCACCGTAAACGACAAACCCATAGCTTGTGTAAATGAATATAAATGTCTAGGGGTTATTGTTGGTTCTTATCTAGACTTCGTAAGTCATACCTATAAAGTTGCAAAAGAAGTCAAACAAAAGTTAGGTATCTTGAGGAGATTGAGAACAAGTTTCTCCACACAGCAATTATCCTTAATATACTGGGGGTATGTCATGCCCCATATGCTCTATTATTGTAACGTATGGACAGGAAGAAGTGATGTAAACTACGATATTCTTAATCGTCTCCATAAGAGGGCGGCATACTTAATATCTAAATTAACTTGGGAAACTCCGTCCAATGCCGTTTTCAACCAGTTATCCTGGCCAACATTGGACACACTTTTTTGGAAAACTGCTTGCTGTACTATGTTCAAACTCGTTCACAATCTTGCTCCACCTATACTCTCTAACAGAATAGTTCTTCTTGATTCAGTTTTAATGAGAAATTCTCGACGCTCTAAGAAGATGATTCTTAGACTTCCAAAATATCGCACTATTTATTATCAGAATTCTTTTCTATATTCTGGAGCTACAAGATGGAACAACCTTCCTGACAATATGAGACTCGAAAGCAGACTCTCATCATCAAATCACTTCTCGAGTCACACAACC
This sequence comes from Echinometra lucunter, assembly GCA_029962745.1. NCBI lineage: Eukaryota > Metazoa > Echinodermata > Echinoidea > Camarodonta > Echinometridae > Echinometra > Echinometra lucunter. Next base: position 9,886 of record JAPZVO010001990.1, on the reverse strand, counting down.
TTTAGCATGATTGCCTATTGATAATCTCTGTAAACTAGATGCTATTTTTACATACTAGTACGAAGCAATCAATGACCCACATGTACAGTTCCATATTACACTTCATGCTCTCTGATTTTGTTCTTTACCTTAATTGACTTTTATATGATATGCGTACATAATTAAGATTTGTAACTAACTTTTTATGTATATCTTGCATTTTTTAGTCTATTTATTGCTTGTGATGTTCTCTAAACATTTTTCCCTCTCTGTCTCACTCTCTTTGTCTCTCCCCTTATTACTAAATCTATTTTTTTCACCTTTCTCCTCTTTTAGTCTGTTCTTATCCTGCTCTCATTATCATCTTCACCCCTTTTCCCTTTTCTCTCACCGTCTCTCACCGCCTCTCTCTCTCTCTCTCTCTCTTCATATGATTAAACTTTGTGTATTAACTTGTAATATTTTAAAGATAATGTTATGATTGTGTTCATGAAGTGTATTTATATTTGTATTTGTATAATGCAGAGCCCTGTGGAAGACCAGTAACTTTCTTTTATGTTTTTCTATTTCATTTTTATTGTATATGAATTCTGTATTTCATGTAATTTTCTGTATTAAACTGAACAGGCTACTCTGGGTAAAAATTTGAAATAAATAAATAAATAAATAAACTTCTCATATTCCTACCTCTCGCCAGTAGCAAAAAATGAAAACCTTTTTCATTTTTTTTTCATTTTTTTTTTTTTTTGTTGCTTCCCCTGACAAGCATTTGCTTACACTTTCCTGTTCAAATTTTCCCCATTACATGTGCAACTGCACACACAGATTTGCCTCATTAGTAAATACTTCATTGTAAAGGTTGATTTTCTTTCTTAATTCAGCAAACATTTGCTTACATTTTCCAAGTTCCTCTCATATCATGCATATTAGATTATGTTTTCACTTGAAGGATATGGCAGAAATTGCAAGTTTCTTTCAAATTTCTTTACCAAAAAAGGCTGATCGAGCTATATCCAGGTATCCAAGATCTCTGAGTTGAATGGAAAAATTGCGACGGCGAGTCTTGCTGATTCCCTTCGATTCATTTAGAATCTCTATCAAGAGGCCAACCGTTCCTTTCAGTGGTGTGCGAACTGTCTTCACTTTGCTCATATTCATATCGAGAAGTGTAGCCAGTGGTTCGACGTCATTGTAGAGCATATGATATGCAAAGCGTACCATCTCAGCTTGGTAGACGTAGACACTGGGAAGCAGGTCAACACTGCATCCTTGGAAAAAAATATATATTTACAAGCTCCAGAGTACAGACAGTATTGAAGTCTTCATCATGTCCATACGCACTGCAGGGGTTACATGTCGTATTTGCAAAAGATTTATAATTCTAAAACTTCGTTGAATATTTCGAACTTCATTAATCCAATGGGTCATACTCCCAAGGATCGTTATTCCCTAAAGTGATGATAAAGGTTTCATAATGTCATGGTGGGACTTTTATACAGTGCACATATCCAAAATCATTTATGAATACAAGGTATTCCTGTGTAGTGTAATGACTAAATTTATTTCATGCTTACTTTAGGTCTACTTTTTTGTGTGTTCAGTGTTGTTCTGCGGTCAGATGAAAATGATTTAACGGATATCAAGTTGTACCCTATTCTTCTTTCGCAACATTACTTTTTCACTTGGTTTTTCTTTTCATTTACACGTGTTATGTACTAACCTGATAATCCCAAATCATTAAGTGTTTTTCTCAGCGTTTTTCGGCGTTTCTCCATGTTACAGTTATCCCACCAGTCTTTCAGGCGTTGTAGATGTGATTGCCCCTCATCGTTCTTGATGCCAAGCCTTACAGTGAGTTGCTCCACCTGTTTAGCAGTAGTGATGCTTTCAAGAACGTTCTCTAGTTCATCATCTTTCACATCGTGAACATGAAATTAATGAAATTGTTATCATTATGTAAAAATCGATTTCTCTAGACATTTGTTTTCGCTGACAATATGTTCTCGAATCAGGGAAGGATTGAACTCGTATTTCGAACTTTTAGGTGACAAAGTCAAAGACATTGAATTACAAGACAAATTACTCTCACCTACTTACGTAGTAAAATTTGGCAAGGGTAAAAGCACGAATCGGAAATCATAACACGTGAAAAGATGACTCATTTTTTTCTTAATATTTCATACTTGAAGCTTTTTTGTTTTTGGAGTCTGAGTTTTGCACGAACGGAAGGATGGATAGTTAAAAAAAGCATTTCTTGAAACTTTATTTTCATTAAATGGCACCACCATATCATGCCTGCTTTCTGACAGAGTCACCTGCCATAGGGTTAAATCATGAAAACAGCGAATTTAAGTTTGATTATAGTTATCCTATTACTAATTTGACTTTATTTCAAATGTGATTTACATCCAATCTGAGACTTTGGAGAAGATCAGTAAAGACTCGAACAATTCAAAGACCAGTCATGAATTTCGGGGACTATGCATACTTTTGACCTTCGAGCTGCCATAAATTAACAAGCAAGAACAGAGATTTTAAAAGGTGATTCACATGAAATTCAAACTGTAACAATAGATAATTGAGCCTCGATGAGTCCAATGGACCCCTATAGACCCCCCCCCCCCCCCCATGTGATTCAATCACCTCCCTTGATAGCGATTACACTAAATAGCTCTTCAGACAATTACCTTTATTGTAACTTGTCTCCTCCAGCACATCTTTATAAATCAAACAGAGTTTCTTCAAATGAACGATCCTATGTTCTCTGATTGATTCGTCTCTCCATTCTCGCAGTTTTCCCTCGATAGTGTCTTCCTCCTTAACTGAGACACCAAACTTCTCAAGAAACGATCGTGTTGCATTTGATGGGAGATGCTTCAGCAAAGTCGCCAGATCGTCATCAAATATGCTGCCAAAATCTGTATACCAAGAGGGCGCAATATACCTTTCAGAAGGTTCTAGGACTACCCCCCCCCCCCCCCGGAGGACAACTCCCCCGGGGACAACTCCCACCTGACAACTCCCCTGGAGGACAGCTCCCCCGTAGGACGACTCCCCCGCAGGACGGGACTGCCGGAGGACATCTCCCCAGGAGGACAACTCCCCCTGAGGACAACTCCCCTGTAGGACATCCCCCCCCTACACTTTGAGGACAAGATTAATGACCGGAGGAAAATTGATTTTATGACCACGCCCGGCAAGTGGAGAGCGGTAAACATTTTCATTTTCTCTTTTTTTTCAAAATCAGACTTAAGTAATTGATCAAATATTTTTTATTACAACTTTCCCGGAGGAGAGCAGCTCCTCGAGGATGACAAACGGGGATTGGGGAGAGGTAGAAGGTTGTTACTAGTTTAATAAGCTATACAATAGTTTGTCGCTCTAATTGCTAACTTTTTTGAAAATTTTCCACCCTTTTGCTCTCATTTTATCGAGGAGCAAAAGAAAATAAAAAACTCTAGTAATAAGCCCAAGGGTGTTGGGTTTGGCAGCTTAAGCGGCACACTCCCATCTGAACCAAATTTGATCATCAGAAGAGAGAAAAGAAAGGAATAGAATGAAGGAAGGAAAGTGAGGAACCTAAGTAGGAAGCTACAAAAGTAGAGAATGGTGTATCTAGTCGTAGTCTTCAGGAAAAGGGGGAGATGGGCCACAATCAAGCTTAAGAACAGAGGTCTCTTCGCTCGACCAGCAGCTGTGATTGGTTTCCGTTCTTTTTTTTCCCTAAAATGCGCAATTTTAGGTAAGATATCAAATAAATAATCTTACCTTTTAGGAAAGGGGTCAACTACCCCCCCCCCCGAGATCCGGTATCCGCCCCCTTGTTAAACTCACTGCCTATAAATGAAAAATAAAACCTTAACGGAATTTTATACTGAATGCTTGTATTCTTAATTTCATTTTTGTTATTGGACTTGTGCTTCTACGTATTTAGCGTCCAGCAAGCATGTGCGAGTATCATTCTTTGCGCTGAAACCACATGACAACATTAATTATGAAGTACCTCATTCAAGAGTGAAAGATAAACAAAAAGGAAAAGTCATCGTTAGATTCTCATGATTTGACAAATTTGGACACATATTGAGCTTTGATATCTAAATTCGCTGATGAAATTAATCATTTTTCTTACTTAGAATATCTACATTCAACTGACCTGAAACCTAGAGGTTTTATGTGTTTGTTCTTCTTCTTATTTATTTTTTTTATATAGTCGTTTCCATTCATCACTTCGTCTTCTAATGTAATCATCCAGGCCCACCCTTCCGAACATTATGCCATAATATTAAAGGTTCTCATTTGGGGGGGGGGGGGATTGCCCCATTGATGTATTTTTGTATACGCGTTTATACTACACCAACTTCCAAACTTCGAAATGTGGCGGGTCATCACCAGTCCTATCCCCCCCCCCCCCCCCACACACACACACACAGCCCGCACGATATTGAAGCCCCTGTATGTACGCCACATACTACACTGCATGGGAACTTTGTGAACGCCTCCTGTATTGTTTGTTGCAAATACACTACACAATCTAAAATTTTAAAAAGACGCCCGCGTGAGGGGGGGGGGGCGTCTTAATAACTAATTTCATAATTTCGTTGATATCTATTTTTGTTAGTTATATGTGTTGGGAAAAGCTATATGAAGAATAATTTCAAATGTTAATTTATTTTTATGAAATATGAAAAAAAATGAAAAAAATATTGAGGGGGTGTGCGCTTTTAGTAATTTAAACAGCTACAATTCAAATGTAACTGCAGCTATTGTTTGAAACTGACTGTGATGAGCTGATGATGAGGAGGAGAATTACATGACAACGAAGATGATCAGGAGAGAGCTGCAGTAAAAATCAAAGAAAATAAGCACGCTGATCTAGGGTGGAAACGCGGATGGGAAAATGATGACTGCATTGATAACTGGTAATGTATTTTTGTTATGTTAATATAGGTTTGTTTTGTGTGATTGTTGTTTTCCATTCTCAAACTAATACAACCGATATTGTATAAAACACATTTGTTAATAACTTTTAATATTAAGGCAAAGTTTCACCAATTGAAACATAGTTGCAATGGTCATATCATGTTTGATGTTTATTTTTGTACGCAAACATTATGGAATCAAATGTTATCTGACAAACATGGACTGGATTAGTGTAATTTTTAATGAGTAAACTAAAGTTTTCTCCAAGCTTTATGACTGAAAGATTTCTTTAGGCACTGTTAGGCTCTATATAACAAAGAAAAAATAATAAGAACAAATACATAAAACCTCTAAGTTTCAGGTCAGCTGAATGTAGATATTCTAAGTAAGAAAAATGATTAATTTCATCAGCGAATTTAGATATCAAAGCTCAATATGTATCCAAATTTATCTTCTACTCTTGAATGAGGTATTTTCTTATTAATGTTTTCATGTGGTTCCAGTGCAAAGAATGATACTCGTACATGCTCGCTGGACGCTAAATACGTAGAAGCACAAGTCATTTAACAAAAATGAAATGAAGAATACATGCATTCAGTATAAAATTCCGTTAAGGTTTTGTTTTCATTTATAGTCAGTGAGTTTAACAAAGCGGACACCGGATCTCGGGGGGGGGGGGGGTGTTCGACCGCTCCCCTAAAAAGTAAGATTTTTATATGATATCTTGCCTGAAAATTGTGCATTTAGATTTAAAAAAATAAATAAATAAAAAAGAACGGGACCCAATCACGGCTGCTGATCGAGCGAAGGGACTTCTATTCTTAAGCTAGATTGTGGCTCATCTACCCCTTTTCCTGAAGACTACGACTAGATACACCATTCTCTACTTTTGTAGCTTCCTACTTAGGTTCCTCACTTTCCTTTCTTCATTTTATTCCTTTCTTTTCTCTCTTCTCATGATCAGATTTGGTTCTGATGGGAGTGTGCCGCTGAAGCTGTCAAACGCAACACCCTTGGGCGGAAAAGCATACCCATTACTAGAGTTTTTATTTTCTTGAATGTGTACTTTAGCGCAAATATGTGAGCAAAAGGGTGGATATTTTTCAAAAAGTAAGCAATTAGAGCGACAAATTACCGTATACCTTGTTAAACGAATAACAACCCTCTACCCCTCGCCCATCCCCGTTTTTCATCCCCGAGGAGTTGTTCTCCTTCGGGAGAATTGTAATAAAAACAAAAAATACTGGATTGATTACTTAAGTTTGATTTATAAAAAGGAAAGATTTATTTTACAGTTCCTCACGAGCAAGGCGTTGTCATAAAAACAAAATTTTGTCCCTAAAGGGGGGGGGGTGGAGATGTCCTCCGGGGGAGTTGTCCTGCGGGGGAGTTGTCCTCCGGGGGAGTTGTCCTCAGGGGGAGTTGTCCTCCAGGGGAGATATCCTCCGGGGGACCCGTCCTGCGGGGGAGTTGTCCTCTGGAGGAGTTGTCCTCCGGGGGAGCTGTCCTCCGGGGCAGTTGTCAGGTGGGAGTCGTCCCCGGGGGAGTTGTCCTCCGGGGGAGTTGTCCTGATACGCTTTCGGAAGCATCCTAAATCATCAGCGACCTGGTGTCAGAAATCTATTTTCTTGACTAATTTAATAAAAAAAAAACATTAATCAAGCATTCAAGTTTTGAAAACGGTCTAAGGTCATTTTTTTATATATGTGAATCCAAGATTTTCATAATGTAAATATTACACCAGACACGGTGCGCCAGGGGTGGGGACAGAGGGCACTGACATGCCCACGCTTTTTCGAGTACCAAGAAAGCGTCCCTTATCACCGATGAGAAATGCACCATTTCAACTCTGTTCTGTTCCCCTTTTTCCTCCTTACAGGGCCCATTTTTTTTTTCAAATAGACTAGAGGCATTTCGCCTTCTTATAAGTGAGTCTGATCGATTAAGAGGTACATTTTTGACGGTCTGTCAGAGTGGTCATTCATTGATTTCAATTTAATTAAGATAACTAGGGCAACCACATAATGAATTTCTCCTTCAAATAAATTCCCCTTTTCACCTCAGATAAACCACCCCCCCCCCCCCCTTTTAGATCTGATCTGAGACATGTCCCTGTTTACGATTAGCATGATTAAGGCCCCCTTTCATTCCTGTACTATCAGACTATATTCCCTCTTTCAAATATCCCTCTTCACTAGTATCAAGAGATAAGACTTGGAACCCTGTGCCAAGCAATCACATGTTTACATATGAGAAAAGATTAGCTCGTTATCAAAAGAATCAAAATGTGAGGTAGTGGAGCACGGGAGAGGAGGGGCGCAACCAGCGACACCGCCATTAATCGGATCGAGAACTTTGCAAAATTGAGGCAATTCAGAAATTTTTCGACATTTCCGTCAACAGCTCGGTCGTTAGCTCGCTCGTACCTTGTTATCATGTCAATATATTTCTTAAAAAGTGAATCAAGAGGATTATAACCATAAAATGTTATCTATTTTTCTTGTTCATATTAAGAATGTGCATAAAACCTAATTAGATTTCTCTTCTTCCTCTAATAAAATCTTGTCCTTCGCGATAGACGTCAAGAATGCATGAAAAATAGCAGCTATACCAGTAAGAAAAAAGACAGGCTAATGGATTAAAAACAAAGACATGGAAGAGTTATGAAAAATAAATTGTCAACTGCTTTTATCAGGAAGAAGTAATCAGAGCAGTACATGATGCACAGATCCTATGTCCAGATCATGAAAGGAAAGGAAAGGAACATTATTTGGAAAATGGTTACTAAAAGTTTCTTGAAGGGCTACAATAACGCCTCAAAAACATTTCTCGCTGTGTACACCTTCTTTAATTTCCGTCTTTCCTCCCAACGTGCCAAAAGTGCACATTCCATCTGGGACATCATATACCAACAAAGAGGTTCAAATGAGCAATGAGAAAGTTTTCAAGGATGCCAGTTCTGGGGTATAGGTTTTTGCATTATATATCAGAATATATTTAACTTCGAACTTCGATAAAAATGAAATTAATCTTGCACAACGTACCAGGAGAAAAAAAATGTTAGGAGAAAAACTTACTGAAGGATTTGGCGTAATCGTGTGATCTTTCCAGAGTATCTCCCGCTTCAAGTCGATAGCTTGTTGTTCCAAAAGTGTCTGGACGGAAGAAAAAATAATCAAACGCGAGTTTACAACAGACTGTGTAAAACGCTCGTGACTTTAAACATATGGCTTAAGTCATATGGACCAGAAAAGACTTCGGGCAGCGCTGCTGCATAGCCCCCCTTTTTTTTTCTTCTTGAAAGGGCTCATTCTCTTTGTTGAAAAGTGCCCGTTTTCTAATAATGTGCCCTATTTTCGCTTTCAGTAAGTTACTCTTCTACCCCTCCCCCCCCCCCCCCTCCTTTAACGCCTGGTAAGCACCCTTTCCTTTTTACATTTTAAATAGAGCTCTGAGAAGCTAGTGTTCAATTATAAAACATGGCCAATGAGTAAAAAATAATAATGTAATTAAAAGAGATGAACCCAGTACCTGTCATGTCATGGCGACCGATTTGGATGATAGCATCATCCAGCATGCATTTCATCTCGTAGTGGGTGCATTCCTGTCCATCTATCCAGTCACTGATCATTTCTTGCGTGTCAAACAGATCCTCATTGTTTTCATTAATGATGTCAGCAATCTTATTCTCATCGGTGATTCCTAACGCTTCACCAAGTCTCGTGCAGTGCCTTCCTGTCAGCTTGTAGACGAATCGTTTTACCTCTTGTGGTGAGATTGGCTTTAGTAGATGATCAGGTACTAGATTGATATTCAAACAATAAAAATTTGATGTAACCTGTTACGTTTAATGCTGTGATAAATAAATAAAGTTTATACATTTCCTGAAGGTACCAATCCCGAAGATATTATTATCATTATTATTACTATTTGGCGTCACCTGTGCCTGGGAGGCGAAAAGCCTCCCAGTAAGTAGAGGAGAAAGGAGATGAGGATTATGATTGACTTGTTGATTTAGTGGTTGATTTCTCGATCTTTTTACTCGGCAATGCTCGTTGATATTCCTTTTTCACATTCATTGTTTAACTGAAAAAAATTTGCAACAATAAACATTTGAAAACAATAAAGAATTCAATTTTTAGTCATTCATTCATTATGGCAGAACATTATAAGCTCACAAAAACGGATATTCCATTTGTTATAGTCATTAATAAATTTTGAAATATTATTTCGCTGGATCAAAACGAGAGCATACATTTAATCCAAATGAAAACTGTAAATAACAGGTGCAGTTCTGAATCAATTTTTACCTGTTTTTGTAAGTATGCCAACCTTTGTGACAATTCTTTAAGAACTACGCATGTCTATACTTTTAACACTTTATATCGTATTGCGTTGTTATTATCACACCAGATCAGATCATGGTATATGCCCGTTGAAAAAAACATATGAATATTTGGAGCCAGGAAAGGAAATAGTTAACACTCACCCTTGAAGAAAGTCCTGTCCAGTGGTCGAAATTTAGCTCTTTCTAAAGCAAGACTTAGCAGAATGAATTGACGTCCACTGTTTATTCCTTCACGCCATTTCATCATTTGTTCCATTGCTGCCTTTACAAAGTCCTCTTTGCTTTCTGTCACTTTCAACTCATTTTCCTGTTCCTTGGTAATTAGTTCTCCAAGAAATCGGCCAAACTCATTTTCACTGCCAATTTGTCGTACAATATAATCCAAACGTTCTTCGGAAATCGCAACACCTCCTTCATCTTTTCTTCGTTCTTAAGAGAAATTGAAAAATCATATTCATGAAGATCGTTATTCTTGTACCGAATTATGAGCAATGCTATGTTGTTGTCGTTGTTGCTGCTCTACTCATGCACTGTGCCAACCGGTAGCAACCTTACATGCATTGCGTAATTAAGACGGAAGAGGGGTATTATGTAAAACCTGTAGTATATACACAGTGGTATTTTTTTTAACCTATAATG
>JAPZVO010000199.1:30000-62626 GCA_029962745.1 Echinometra lucunter | reverse complement strand
ATATTCAAAGATGGACTCATTGGCAGTAATTTCCCCTGTAGAAAAAAAAAATAACAAGGTTATCGTAATAAAGCAATTCAAAGAAGTAAGGATCGTGGTCCTAACCCAAACGTCTTATCTTATTTAACTAGGACCTACCTAACAAAATAAATAGATGTAAACCGGTATGTTCGAGTCACGGCCCAAATAATGAGATCAATCAAGATGTGTCACAAAAAAAATGAGAAAATGAATACTGAAAAAGCAGTGAACAGGATATCCTTGTTTTTTTTTGTTTTTTGTTTGTTTGTTTGTTTGTTTTTTTTTTTTGGGGGGGGGGGGATTACATACAATGTCCATGTTAATATGCAAGGGAACAAAACAACCCAGCAGGTTACGATAAAGCTTTTGAATTCTAAGAATTGAAACTGAAAAATCTGCTGGAAACTCAGAATAGAATTATGGGGAAATTGTGAATGAAAAAATGTGAGCTGGACTGAAATGTTCTGCCCTCGCCATGCCCCACCAGCACGTTTTTGTTTTACACCGTATTGTAGGCAATTTTGTGAAAGAGTGTAAGTCATCAGCGCACACTAACGATCCCCACAGGTTCCCCAGCAGCATGCACTCCGTTCATAAGGTTTATACCACACAACTTTTGTAGCGTGTAGGTGTATAGCTAATGTACGCGAAAATATACATCGAACCTGAGAAGCTAAGCCTTAATAGCCTACTCAAGGGAGAAAACAATAAATAATATACCCCTAAGATGGAAGGAAAAACAAAGAAATACATAAAAGAAGAGGATAGATAATGGAAAAGAAATACACTCTGGAGAGAGAAGATAGATGGAAGAACACGAGGAAAGAGAAGAGGTTAGATCGGAATGGAAAATGAAATACTTGAAGAAAAGATAATTAGAGGATAGATGGAATGAAAAGCAAAGAGATACATCACGAATGAAAGGGGAGTTGATATAAGGAAGAGGGAAACGAAAAATAATAGGAGATGAAAGGAAAATCAAAGAAATACAAAAGGATACAAAAACAAGATATGGGAGGATAGGCCTACACGAAAAAAACAACAAATACAATTATGGAAGGGAAGAGGATCAGGGAAACAACTTGATGAGCCTAGAGGACAGATGAAAGAAAAAAAATACATGGGGAAAAAGAAGAAGAGGATAGATGAAAAGAAACAGAAGAGCCAAAAAACAGGATATTCATAAAAAAAGAAACCCTTTATAGGAAGGAACAACAAATTATATACGGCAAGAGATGATGAAAGATGAAATGAACTAAGCAAAGAAATACATTATAGGGAGAGATAGGTAGAGGATAATGAAAGGAAAAAAAAAGAAATGTATATTGGGGATATATGGAAGGGGAAAAAAGAACAAAGAAACTGATACAAAGAGAGGGGAGAGGATAATAATATCAAGACGCTCCTAAGAGTGCTACTGCTTAAACAGGTTAAATAAAAAAAAATGGTAATCAAAAACTTTTGAAAAGAGGCGAGTCTTCAACAAAACTTTGAAGACAGTAACACATGTGGCTTTTCTTATTTCCATTTGGAGTATATTCGTATTTTAATTGAGCAGCACAACTGAAAACACAATCACCAAGAGTTACTTTTGTTTTAAAACGTTGTTAAATCATGTCTTTGTTCAAGATAAAGGTGAAAAGCAAATAACCAAGAAAAAACATTTAAAAATGACTGCAGGTTTAATGTCCCATTCTGGACAAATGACAGGTCGTAGTGAACAAATTATACAGAAGGAATTGAAACATAAAAAAAGAACAAAAAATAAAACGAACATGAATGCGATCAGTCTATTCCAGATTTTATATCATTTTTAGAAAATATTTTGAATATTGTAAATTTCGAAGGGAAGGTTTTATATTTAATTGGCGATTATAATTTATACCTGCTTAATATTGGTAATACGCAGTATATAAACATGTTTTAAGATTTGTTGCTGTATTTTTCCATGTTGCCTTTGATCCGTTTTCCAACTCGTGTTACAAGCACCTCTGTCTCTTTAATCGATATTTTTACAAACGTTTCATGCCGTACCTCAACGCGTATTCTTGTAACCGAGATTAGCAACCATTTCCCAGTTTATTTCATTTGTGATCTCAACTGTTGTGTCAAACATGATGAGTACATTCAAGCACGTGATATATCTGATGCAAACATTTGTAATTTCATTCAAAGCCTAAGTACAATCAGTTGATCTTTATGAACCAAATAGTTGCTATAATGATTTTTTACAAAAAGCCTGCCTATTATATGAAAAGGAATTTCCACTTAAAAAGATCAAAATTTAAGCAAAAAGAAAGGATAAACCATGGATTACACAATAAATTCGAAATTTGATAAAGAAAAATCACGTTTATAGCTATACAAGCTTTACTTAAATAAACGTGCTATCGAAGAGATGTATATAAATTAAATGCAGAATCTTGTAACCAATGAAATTAAAAATTGTAAAGTTGGATATAATACAAATCAGTTTGATAGTGCGAAATTTGATATGAATAAAACATGGAAAATTATAAATATATATGGGAAAAGAACGTAAACGTACCTCTATACACAAAATTAACGCAAATAGAGATAGTGTTACAGATACAAAATTATTACCTGATATTTTGAATAACTATTTTGTCAATATCAGATTCAAACTAAATAGTAGTTTCACCTGTTAAAATGGTGTTGATGTCACTGCCCATATCGAAAGTAGTAATAAGTTAATATATCTTAATCCCATTACCACAGGTGAAATTCTTGAAATTAAAAAAAAAACAAAAAACTTTAAAATACATCAAATGTGGGTCTTGATCGTATCAATATGAGGGTAATTAAAAAAAAAAAAAAAAAAAAAAATATATATATATATATATATATATATATATATCGTGTCAACCATTATGTGCAATATTCAATGCTTGCCTTGCATCAGGTATATTTTCTAACCAACTAAAAACTAGCAGGGTTATTTCCACTTCTAAAGGAGGTTTTCCTGAAATACTCACAAATTACCGTCCCATTTCCATATTGCCTATTTTCTCAAAGATTTTTGAAAAGTGTATCTATATGAGGTTACTGAATTTATCAATGTGTGCAATATTATTAGTCCAAACCAACATGGATTTCACAAGGGGCACTCCACATCTTCAGCATTTCTTGACTTTATTCAAAGTTGGTATGATATTTATCAGTATGAGATTGCAATTTCATGTACAATTATCATAGAGGTCTCTTACCAGAATCTCTACACAATCATTTTGTTTTAAACTGTAGTGTGCATAATAATGAGAAGCAGTAAATGTTTCTATATACCAAAAATAAAAACAGATTTATATTAATTTTTTTTTTTTTATCGTGGGCCAATATCTTGGAATTTGTTACCGGATGAAATTAAGAACAGTTGTTATTGTAATACATTCAAAAGTAAATATAAGGATATGGTCATGCATCTTTTTAATTGTATTTTATTTAGTTTAGTTGTTGTTGTTTTTAACTTCATCCTTTTGTGTGGGTTGTTAGGTATTTATTTGCCCTGTATAAATTGATTTTTACATTTTGCTAATTATATTTGGGTCGGCCTTCTATAAGGATTGCCCTTTTTGGCTGCTACCCACTCAGTATATTGCATTCCTTTCCTTGTAAATAATTGTACTATTTGGAATGTTTCATATCCTGTTCCTTGTATGTTTTTTTTTTTAATACTGAGACAATAAATGAATTGAAATTGACATTGAAATCATATTGAAAGCATAATGATACATGAAAGCAGGGTATGAGATTGGCATAATTAACCTCTATTTACGAGGGGGACTGTTTGTAAAAACGGAATTTTCTGGTTAATCTGAACAAAATATAGACATGGGTGTAAGACATACAGATAAAAGAAAAAAAACACGAAAAATACAATGAGTTCTATATGTTCTTCCCTAATGCATTTCTTTTTTTTTTTTTGCCCTTTCTGATCTCTCTGATTTCTCCCTACCTGATGATACTGTTCGCTCGTGCACATTGTTTAGCGCTGCTTGTGGTCATGAATGTGCCTTGACGACTTAGACTCTTTCACCAGAGCACTTCACAGATTTGTTTGCAAATACGGTACGCTACGCTACGGTGTAAAACGGAAACGCCCGCCCCGCCAACTGTTGTGTACGGTCATGATAGGTCTACTGAAGCACGGCAATGCATATTAAAGCAAATAACCCCTCCCTACTAAGTCTTATGCTAAGGAATTATTTCAATAATTAGCCCCCCCCCCCAAAAAAAAAAAAAAAAAAAAAAAAAAAAATCTACACATGAAACGTACAGGATTGTCCAAAGGTAAATATCTCTGCCTCTGTGAGGTTTTGGCCTTCTTGAGGTTGAAGAGTCCTACCATCTCGAAAACGGAAGTCATCGGATGAGTTACCGTTCCATAAACCTAGATGCATAGACCGAAAAGAAAATCGACCAAATCTTAATACTCGCAGTTAACATGTCACAAGCTCTCGGGGCCATCACTGATCTCTCTTGCATAAATAAGATTATGATTGGTTACTTTTCTTCTGTTGAAACACGTTAAAGACGGGCCAATATTTCTTGAAAAAAAATGGGCAAGAATGCATAGCGAAAATGTACAAATGCAATAAACTGCTCAATTTCCCCAAGATAACTAAATCAGGTATGATCTCTTTAAACAAACCTTCAAAATGATACACTTTATTTGTTCCTTAACTAAGACACACACACACACACACAAAAATCCGCTTATCTTTTCAATGACAATATTGCTGACCAGAAATATCATTTTCGATATCGCAGTACAGTTTTATTTTACTTTCAAACTTATATTCCTAACACTCAACAGTGGCAGGCTACATCACTCAAAATATGTTTGTAAAGGCTGTTTGAAAAAAAAAAAATTAATGAAACGTCTGCATGCACACAATTTTTACCAAGAAGTCCTTGCCCTGAGCCGCTCTCTTCGTATTCGCTGGGTCCGAAAACTGTGATGTCAAGAACACCAAGCCGGAAGCCGATCTTAAAACTTGTATCGCTCAACGAAGGGTTTGCAAACAGTGCTGTGATGCCAACATCTTCGCTCGGTTCACCCGTGCTGTTCGTATTGTATGAAAGCTCGAAGGTGGGGTCACTGGAGTTATAGCCATCTGAGTATTCAAAACAAATATGGTGTTAAACTCGGTATAATTTGAAAGCCACAGGTCTTTCAAATTATTTTATATTACAAAGATGATATAGAGTTTATGTTCACCACACTTTCAAATTTCTGAAAAATTAACTTAAATGCTAATTAAAATCACAGACTTCTGGTTTATAATGGACAAGTCGTGGTTGATGCAACCTTCTTTTCTTTTCTTTATAAAATCTTTACGGGCCACACAAAGGTTTGTTTCTCTAAGTCACACTGTATTTTTCAATCAGAAGTTGACCAAAGGCTTTAAGCTAATCAGTGTAAAAAAGTGTAAAATGAATGTTAGTAGTCAGGCAGCCCATGGAGGCAAGAACTGTATAATTTGCAAAAGTACTGTGTTGGGCAGAGAGCACCGTACCGCCAGTTTATTTATATATTTTTAGATTAACTTATCTATTACAGTTTTCTGAAGGAAGGGAGTTCTTGTTTGCAAAGCTTTCGTTGGTTGTACAACAATAGTTTGTAGTATTCAATTTAAACTGCCAAAGTTTTAGTTACAGGCTACTGTATAAAAGTATGATTCACAAAGAACTGTCAGAGAAATTAAAGACACCAATTATGTTCACCTGTTCTGAGGTTTTCAACATCAAACTCAGTTCCATTGACTGCAATCATCATCTGAGTTCGTTCATTGTTTAAGGTCACTTGCAGCTGCAGGATAAAACAAAATACAGTAGAACGTGATATGAAGCACACTGATTATATACTATTTTATAAAAACATGGATCTTCACCTGATTTAAATTTGTTCCCCTTTTGAGAGGAACACCCGCCACTTGCCAAATGAACTACAATAGTTTGCAAGTCAAATAGAAGTCGCTTCTTTATCGAACTCTAATGTATGACCTGGGCAGGTTCCGCATAATGAGTCAGAACCTTACAAACCACCTCCTCCATTCACGTCCCCTAGATCTTTACACCATTAATGTGTTTTATTTCCATGTAAAGGGGAAGATCCAAGCCTCCACCATCTGTGTTTGAATTCTAAAAAAAAATAGTAAATATGAGGAAAATTGGGATTTCAAATATGCATCCAACCAATCGTTTACATAATAGCGTTTTGCTTCCTCCCATAATTATGCTCCAGGATCTTGAACTGTCATTTCGCACCCCAGGATATAGGATATAGTTTATAAAATAAATAAATTTAGATTTGGTTTAAAATCAAGAAATAAATCTAATTGCCATATAGAGTATGAAACATCATTTACAAACACTCTCAACTGTCCCTTGCTAAATTGCTCGACCATTTCCAAAGTTTTTTTTTTTTTTTTTTTTTTTTTTTTTTTTTTTTTTTTACGTTAAATTTACTCCCCTTTTGAGAGGGAGGAACACCTGGCACTTGCTTCACTTGCACGTGCTTCCTTTATCCAACTCTAATGTATGACCTGGGTGTGTTTTATGAAGGTGTTCGTGAAGTTATGAATGACTTTACGAACGACTGGAATATGGCAAGCCAAATGGGGAGTCAAAAGTTTCTAAATCGAATCAGCTGAAATATGCAAATGTAGATTAGAAAAAAAATAAGGATACTCCGAAATTCAAGTCAATTTTGTTCTAAAACATTGAATCCGGAATCGAATCGCCAAATTTAGTGCCACAGAGAATACATTGAAAGAGTCAGATTAACGGTTCACTGAGCTGTACATCAAAGCAAATTAATTTCAGTCGCATATGAATGCACTATCAATAAAATAAGAAAATGCTGAATTCCTGAGGTGCTTGCTCGCTACGCGTAGTTGTGCACATAAGCCGCGGAGCATTTTTTTTTTTAAAGGGGAGGGGACTGAACATGGAAATATTATTTTCATCTGAGCATTTCAAAATATTTTCAAGAAATTTTCATTCCGGTTGATAGCCCAAAGATTCCTCTATCAAATGCCAACAAAAAATATCCGAAAAAATGCACGCTCGAGCGAGCAAAAGAAACTTTTTTGAAAAGGGTGAGAAATCCAGACTTGACAGGAATGGGGGTTTGTGCCGTTTGCTTCATGACCCTTCCTTTTTATTTCATTGATAAAATGCAATGAAACATTGTTTTGTCATGAATTTTCTCTACCTGCCAAACAACAGAACATGGTAAATATTACTGACAATTTTTTATTACCAAAGAAATTTTCAAATCATAGTCATATTCAAGAAAGTTACACATTTGCAATGCAGATCGCAGTTTTTCAATTGTGTAATTTCACTGGATCGAATGAGTGTATGATTGGTTACCTGCTTTTCTCATTGATGGAAATATTGACTGACCTATTTATGAAAGATTGATTGATTACCTGATCTTTCTGGATGACCATAGTTAAGACATCCAGATCATGCCAGCTAAAATGTCAAACCTCTCCTCAAATGATGTTACAAAACAGTCAATGAAGTATTCAAATGCCCACTCGGGCATGACATGTTATGTGATAACATAAACACAACACTGGATATCCTCTCATAAATCCCCAGAAAGTCCTCAGTTAACATTACTGTCCGTTTCACTGAGAGCAACCAGCACAAATATTATTTTCAAGTCTGGATTTTGCACCCTTTCACAAAAGGTACTTTTGCTTGCTCGAGCATGCATTTTTTGGAGATTTTTTCGTCGAGGATTTTACGAACCGTCATAAACCTCGACTGAAAGCAAAAAACAACTTGAGATGACCGCGGTTAAAGTTTCGATGCTTTACCGACGGCCAGAACTACGCGCTTTGAAGAAAAGCATCGTATTGTTTGGTATCATTGTAAAGCTTGAATTCTGAACCTTTTTAATCACCACATTTTGTACACTTTTTTTAAATTCATTTTTGCAATATTTGCTGTGAAAGCCAACGTGGCATTTAAGAAACAGCAAATATTGGTGAAATTAGGGTTAAAGTTCAGTTCGTAAATTCGTATAATGTATGCGCGCTTCGCGAACACAGATTTAGGTCGGGTTTATGACAGTTCGTAACATCATGAAAGTAATGCGCAAAACGTGAGTGCATACGTTTTATGTGTGGTTAGGGACGTTTCCAATAGTAAAATCATGTTTAAAGTATTGTTTTGTAACTCCGTTAATAGCCATGGTAAATTTGAATTATTTTAATGGAAAAAAATGATAGCGTAGTGGAGATGTTCATGATTACTTTGTAGGCCTATTATATCGATGCATATTATGCATAATTTTAGTAACAATGATGGCATATATACAGCGCTACCCAGTTGCCCGGGCCCAGTTGTATATCAGGAAAACGTGTGAATCCAGTCAAGACACAAATTTCAACTTTTGTGAAGGCAATATTCCACATTGTTTAGAAGTAATGTTACATAGGCCTGCAATATCATTAAGAATTTTTTTTTTTTTTTTTTACAATTTGATACAAAGATTTGTGAAATCCAAACTGAAAAGAGGATCTTTTTTTTTTCTGCTGAAGTAGGCCTAACCGAACATCCGCCCCCCCCCCCCCTCCCCCCCCATTGTAGCAGGCCAATAAAGTGAGACTTTGGGGCTTTGTTCTTGACTAATCCCCCCCCCCCCGACCATGCGTTGTGTATCACAGAAAAATCATTGGGTGGTACCCCTAACAGAATTTTGTCATTTTTTTCATAATCCAATATTGGTTCGTGTTGTTTGCTTGCCTACAAAGGGAAATGACAAAAATGAATTTAGTTTCGTACCTTGTCATCCTGTATTGATCCTGTTCTAATTTTATGACTCAATAAACTGATTCCTTCGTAATAAAGTCAATCACCATTTCATTATTTACAACAAATCTCTTTTGGAGGCGATGAAAACGACCTTTTCTACCTGAAAATTGCACATTTACCTCTGACAATGCCCTGATCACATCTATCGAGGGATATTTTAGGTAAAGCAAAAAAAAAAAATAACTTTAATAAATGGGATATACGGCTCATTACTATCAGTTTCAATTTATTTTGTTCACATGAACCGATCAGCTTTATTTTTTTCCTATTTTCCCCCCGTTTTAATAAATTGATATATATGCGTGACATTGCAATATTCGGAATTTAACATGTTGGTTTCTTTTTTCATTGTGAAAATGACCCAGCTATGAATCCAAGTCTGAAAGTAGACAAGATATAAAAAGAGGGTATAAAAAGAAGGGACAAACGAATGGAGGGAAATGGAGAGGATGGAAATAAAGAAGAGGAAAAAGTAGGGAAGAGGGAAGGAAAGGGAGAAGATTGAAGCGAGATGGACAGGGAGAAGTTAAATATAGTGGAGAAAAAGTGGGAAAGTGGGAAAGAGAGAGAGCGAGAGAGATAGAGATAGATAGAGTGAGAGAGAGAGAGAGAGAGAGGGAGAGCGAGATCCTCGGAGAAAATTGTACATATATTCTGTCTTTTTTCCGCTCTAAGTATTTTTGAAAGGTTCTATGAAGAGCATCATTTTTCTTTTAAACAAAGGCTATAGAAAAAAGCAACAATGAATAGCTTATAATACCATCCCGCTTTCTCAACAGCTCATTCAAAGATGTGATCATATCATTTCAAGATCTTGAACAATCCTTCCAATTTCTCTCACGATCTTTAATTCGCGCCCATCCCAGCATAATCAACTCATTACATTTTGATCAAACATTAAAGTATAAGTCGGCATCAATGTTCAATTTATTTACAATTATAATTTTTTTTAATTTAAATGATTATTGATGCTCCTGCAATATAGAGCGTACGTAATACATCGTTTCCACTAACATTTTTCATTTAACGTAACCAACAGCCGTTTGAAGTTTTTTCTCCAAAATCCAATTTCCTGAGAGTAGTGGATGAGGTATACCCTCGGTAGAAGTTAATAATTCACAAATTATTTATTTGTTTATATTATTTATATATTTATTTATTTTGTTTTATTTATTTTATACTGCAGGGTACGCATTTTCAGTTCTTAAAACTGCTTCACAAAGGCGCCCTGCAGTTAAAATGCATGTCAAGATAACTATGAAATATATCATTAAAAAACAATCAACGTCAAAAATATAGAATACAAAATATTTAACATCAGAAACAATTAACACCAAAATATAGAGTGGGAAGTGACAATTTAAACATACAAGTACATAGAATTGTAAATCAGTGGAATATTATTTCGCTCTTTATCAATTCGTATGAAAGGCTTTGCATATTTTTTTTTAAAACTAACAAGGAGGTACAAGCTTGTAAATTTCAAGGAAGTGCATTAAATAATTTGGGTCCGACATATGCGAAAGATTTTCTTTTATATTCAATTCTAGCTTTGGGAAGCTGAAGGGGGCATCGCAAAGAAAACCGTGTCCTGTATTTCACGGGCCATTTATATACTAAAGGTTTTAAATAATTTCGAACTAAATTATTCATTATTTTATATACAAGAACACGATACAGATATTTTATACGCTGATCTACTGATTGCCACCTCAGTGACTGCAACAAAGAAATTTGTGATGTATTATAATCTTTTTTCAAAAGCAGTCTGGCATATTTATTTTGAAGTTTGAATGAATGAATTCAATTATCATAATTATTGCACTACACGTATACTACTTCTGCTTTAGTACTACTTTTAATAAAGTGAACAAAATCATAAATCGTATTTTTGATACAATGCTCAGTCATTCAATTATTCTGTTCATTTTGTTTAATTCATTTGTTCATTTATTGATTTACTTATATATTCATTTATTGATCTATTTATTTATTTACTTATTTATTCTTTTATTCAATTTTACTTGTTCATTCTTTTTTTTTCATTTATGTATTTAACTATCTATTGCAGTTCTATACTACTATAACTTTTGCAATCATTATTATTAGTAGTAGTAGCAGTACTAGTAGGCCTAGTACTAGTACTAGTAGTAGTAGTAGTAGTAGTAGTAGTAGTAGGTGTAGGTGAATATATTTATAATTCACTTTGGCAATTCATTAGCGTGCTAAACCCAACGGATAATACATGCACTCATGTTGCGCGCTTACAAATTGTGATTTTACGAAGCGTCAAAAACCCGCGCGAATGGCCTTTTACTAAACACTCGGGTCGCGTCGCGGCGCGGCGCGCGCGGTTCGCTGAGCCATTTTTTTTTTTTTTTTTGTTTTTGTTTTTGTTTATGGTGTCTTCAAATCGGCCTACACGATGGGAAAATTTCATTTCAAATTTATTATCGATTTCTTTACAACCCTTTTTTCATTGTCTTCAAGGCGGGTTCGAAGGGAAATCTACTATAAAAGAGACAAAATTATTTTATATACAAGAACACGATACTGATATTTTATACGCTGATCTACTGATTGCCACCTCAGTGACTGCAACAAAGAAATTTGTGATGTATTATAATCTTTTTTCAAAAGCAGTCTGGCATATTTATTTTGAAGTTTGAATGAATGAATTCAATTATCATAATTATTGCACTACACGTATACTACTTCTGCTTTAGTACTACTTTTAATAAAGTGAACAAAATCATAAATCGTATTTTTGATACAATGCTCAGTCATTCAATTATTCTGTTCATTTTGTTTAATTCATTTGTTCATTTATTGATTTACTTATATATTCATTTATTGATCTATTTATTCATTTAATTATTTATTTTTTTTATTCAATTTTACTTGTTCATTCTTTTTTTTTTTTCATTTATGTATTTAACTATCTATTGCAGTTCTATACTACTATAACTTTTGCAATCATTATTATTAGTAGTAGTAGCAGTACTAGTAGGCCTAGTACTAGTACTAGTAGTAGTAGTAGTAGTAGTAGTAGTAGGTGTAGGTGAATATATTTATAATTCACTTTGGCAATTCATTAGCGTGCTAAACCCAACGGATAATACATGCACTCATGTTGCGCGCTTACAAATTGCGATTTTACGAAGCGTCAAAAACCCGCGCGAATGGCCTTTTACTAAACACTCGGGTCGCGTCGCGGCGCGGCGCGCGCGGTTCGCTGAGCCATTTTTTTTTTTTTTTTGCTTTTTTTTTGTTTATGGTGTCTTCAAATCGGCCTACACGATGGGAAAATTTCATTGCAAATTTATTATCGATTTCTTTACAACCCTTTTTTCATTGTCTTCAAGGCGGGTTCGAAGGGAAATCTACTATAAAAGAGACAAGTTGAAAGTTGCTCTTCATTAACTGATAGAAAAATAAGAAGACAAGAATTAAGATTGACAATGAAAGTGTAAGACTGCAAGGAAAGGAGTATGACAGAATGGAAACGAGGAAGAATGGAACGAGTGCAAAGATGAACTGTGGGAAATTATTTAGAGAGGAATACAAAACAATGAAAGAGAGGAATAGTATAGAATGGTAGGAGTAAAATTGTAAAATTGAAAGAATTTATTGGCCAGGTTTAAAGGTGATAACGATTTTTTTTTTCTAAATCATATGACAGAAAAACAGATGGTAAATAAAGGGATAGAATAGAATGTAGAATTTTGTTGCTAAAGACTGACATATGAAAATAAACTTAATAAAACTGAATAGGATAGAAATTAGAAGGATGGATGGAAAAAAGAAAAAAAAAAGAAGAATTGTGGGAAACAAATAACACATATATAAGGGTAAAAAAGGAAAAGAAATACAGAAACAGAGAATATAATTGATCTTATGGAAATTGAGGTAAAAGCACCAGAAAAATGAGGATAGATGGGAAAGAGATGAATTGTAGAATACAGAATCACACTGAATAGAAATGAAGGCGGAAATGAAGGGAGGGAAAATATCTAGCAATGTTTCAAAATTGTCGATAATTTGAAATTATAATATAATTTTGATCGACTTGAAGACACCATAAAAAAGTGCCGCGCCGCGACCCGAGTGTTTAGTAAAAGCCCGCGAATGCGTTTAATGATGCCGTCACAATGCTTAAGGTCACTTCGTAAAATGAGCTGATATGACGGTTCAATCGAATTTTCAATCGTCTCTTATTCTTAAAATAATTAAGATTTTGGTCTGAAATTTGGTGAGTCGGCAGAGTTGAGAACTGGCTTTCAGAATATTAATAAATCTCCATTTCGAAAAAGTGACCGAAAAAATGAGGTTTATGGCGGTTCGCAAAATCAGTGACGTTTTGATGGCATTAATAGAAGAACCTTTACGCAATCCATCGATATGAACATTTCCTGAAAATGATCTGAAATGCTCAGATGGCAATAATTGTACCCACTGTTTATTTTTTTCCTAAAGATAATAATAATCATAACAATAATGATGGTGGTGATACCAGCTCTCCACCCAATACCATCACACATTTACTACCTATCCAAAGCAAAGACATGTTAATGGGGTCTTCTTAGAGTGGTAAGCGGAGCAGCTTTCAAATGGAGGTTTTTGAAATGCAATTTGCGGTTGTAGTTGCAGAAGGTAGAACCCCCACTTTGGTAAAGGGTATTTGTAATTGGATTATGAAAAGGAGGAATTTAAAAATGAATGCAATCACAAATGTAAGATGGTAGCACCGACCTCAAATACATTGATGCATGTACAAAATCTACCCAAACTTTATTCTTAACTTCACACATCTGAAACTTACCGTAGTAATGCCCTGGGAGGCAGCAAACCCGATAAAGACTGTCGCTGTGTTCAGCTCCTCCCCTCTCTCATCAAACGCTTTACCTGTCCTAGCTTGTATCTGGAAAGGATCATCGTTCGTGTATTCCAGCATGATATATTCCCCAAGCCCATTGAATGTATATCCAGTCCCGTCCATTGTTGTAATGTGAGGATCACCGAACATCCAACCTAGAAAGATATATGGGAAAACATGATTTTTGCTGGATTTTCAGAGCTTCACTAAAATGTTACTTTCAATTTTGTACACGTAAAAGGTAGGGGATTAAAAAAAAAAAAAAAAAAATCCGAGATATCATGAAACTTACGAAGGTCGAACAGTATACAATATTGATCATGCGAACAGGGGCGTAACAGGTACCTGTTATCAGGGGGGGGGGGGGGAAGCCTAAAAATTTCCCGGTAACTAGTCTATGTCTAGAAATTGTGGCGTAGCTAGGACTGCATTTTTAGGAGGACGCTACGTGCACATCGGCGTAAATCCAATTTGATGAGTGGGGGATTAAAAACTTTTTAACGATTTTTTTCCCTGTCACACACATTTTGATATCTATTTTGCGAGAAAGCGAAGCGAGCGAGCCGAAAATAATTACTTTTTTGCTTTTGAATCTCATTTTCGAATAAAAATCCAAAAATATGATGAAAGAGCGATGTGAGCGAGCCAAAAATAGCCACTTTTCTCGATTTAATCGCATTTTTGGATGGAAATCCTAAGATTTTGACGAGCAAGCGGAGCGAGCGAGCCAAAGATAACCACTTTTTTGTTTTTAGTAGCATTTTCAAATAAAAATGCTAAAATATGATAATTGTTTATGACAGATATATATATTTAGAATTTTTACTAAATGATTAATAATTAAAATATATTTTCTTCTATAAAAAGTGTGTCTGCATAGCTGGAAATTTGTACACACCATCCCCTCTCTCCCCCAGGTGGGGGGGGGATAGATCCCCCACCCCCCCCCCGGAATTTACACCAAGAGGGGAGGGTGCAGGGAAGGGGGGAGTTCCCCCCCCCCCCTTCCGCGCGAAGCACGGAAGCTCCGACGTTTCTCTGCATTGCTAGTTGTCTGTAGGAGGATTTCATTTTAGGAGGACGGTAGTGCTCCCTAGGAGGGAGGGAGCGCGGAAGCGCGGAAGCTCCGACGTTTTTTGATGTCAGTTCCCGCTCTTCTTACGCTCTCTGCCTGTTATCGAGGGGGGAAGGGGGCATACGCATAGCCAAAAATTTCCCGGTAACTAAGTTTAGAATCAGTGGTGTAGCTAGGATTTTCCTTTAGGAAAACGTTAGTGCAAAGCGCACTCCCTAGGCATGCTAGGGGAAGGGTGGAGGGATGATGATTTTCCCCTCCCGCGCGAAGCGCAGAAGCTCTGACGTTTCTTTGAATTGTTCGTTGTCTGTTACCGGTCTCATACATTTTCTGCCTGTTATCAGGGGGAGGGGGCAGAGCCGAAAATTTCCCGGTAACTAAGTCTAGAAATAGAATATGCGGAGATAAGTCCGCACCGCGAGTTGCTTGCTGCGAAGCCTTTAGCGGGTGGGGCCCAGGGTTCTGGCTTAGGGCCCCTGATGGGGGTCTACAGGGAAGCCACTGCGGTTGTCCAGGGAGTGGAGCACCGGGAAACTCCGGGTTTGATACTAAATGTTCCCTCATTTTTCTGTTTCCCTTTGCTTTCTTCTTTTTTCCCCTTTCCCTCTTTTCCCTCTCTCTCTCTTCTTCTTTCTCCCCTTTCTCCTTCTTTCTTTCCCATTCTCCTTCTTCCTTTCCCTTTCTCCTTCTTTCTTTCCCTTTCTCCTTCTTTCTTTTTCTTTCTTCTTCTTTCTTTTCATTTTTTTCCCTGTGGTTTGGTGGATTTTCCCGCAGGGGGGCACTCTGCCCTCCCTCCCCCCCGGCTGTTACGCCACTGCATGCGGATGAGATATCAATAGGCTTTGCAAATATTCTGTAAAAAATGAAGACTATCCCCAATCCCTTTGAACCGTTACAACAGTTTGAATTCAATCACTGAATAGATGAGTGCCCGCCCCAGTAAATGCGTCCGACAGGATAACGAAAGTAAACATTTTTTTTTATACCTTATTTATATGTGAAATATTACTGATTTGATTGAATCCAGCAAACCACAGACTTGACTTACCGTTGTTTTTTTTTTGTTTGTTTTTTGTTGTTGTAAATATAACTTTAAAATATTGTTTTCATATTATCTAACAGGAATCTTTGTGCTGGTTTGTACTTCCCAGGAAGTGTGACGCATGTGTGCTCTTTGTTGTGATTGACTATCATTGTGTGAACATGTTATTGAAATAAATTGTTAAGAATAAAAATGTGTTATAAAATAAGCAACATCGGTGTGTTTGTGATTTGTTTTTTTTTATCTGTTTATTTTTGTTATTTATCAATTTAATAAAAATAAGGATAATACGAGCAAAACAGCAACTGATATCACGATAGATTTGCATCATAAATTGGTCGTGCTTGTCCATCGTAAATTCACTAGCCTGGAAGTGGTCACCGACAAAAGACGGGATGCCGGTTGTACTTATAAGTCGATTAAAAAGATTTCTCGACTTTCATTTACTGCTATCCATTGCTGGAATATTTCCCTGTTACTTTCAGGATTAGGTATAGGATGGAACAATGACTGGGTTTTCCCCGGTCTTGCTAGAGCATCCGAAAGCATGGCATGACATCATTTTCAACGTGTTCGCTACGTCGCATGCAACAGGACTAGCGCTCAGTTACGTCACGTCTGCGTGGGGGCTCTTTATTTATCAACAAAATGGAGACACGCAGCTTAGGTAGAACGGGTGCTTTGTATATATATTGTTCCTCTACATAATTTGCATGTAGGCCTAGATGAAACATTAATTTAAATGAAAATTAATTTTCATTTTCTCCTATTAAGACTTTTAGAAGTTTATTTTGAGGGAAGATCTGGACGATCGACCTCTGCAATTACTAGTTATGAAGGTAGGTTGAATGGGGGAGGGGGGGGGGGTGGGCTGAAGAAGAGATCCCTTATCTTTTAATTAAATTATTAACCATTCTTCTTTTTGTTTCCTCTACCTAACTCTTGTCGAATTTTGACAAGAATTAGGCAGGGAAAAAAAATTCAAAGTTTTGTCATTACAAATATGTGTTTTTATACTGACACAGTTCTAAATTTGAGCTGTAAGACAAGACGGAGATGGCAATTTATGGTCGTGCTCTTGCAAGAAACAACATAGACTTTTGTTTATGTACGTACATTATGTAGTACAGAAGAATACTTACTTATCCAAATATTAAACTAAATACGCAAAATGATAAAAAGAAACCCTGCTAAATATCCTAAGAAACAAGATATACGGAACAGCGCAACACTCCAGTAGGGCATGAAAGTTCCCTCACAATTGCAAAAATATACCCCTTAAAGTGATTACACAATGGTAAACAAAAGTTTGATATATGATTGAGAATAGAATTCTAAGAAGAATAACATTAAAAATATGATTTTCAATCGAAATCAATGCATTTTGGCTAATTTTCTCATGAAAAGTTATGAGCTGACAGAGAAAAATTGAGTATGAGGTATGACGTAAAGGTGGGTACCTAGCTTCGCGCATTGCAGTTGTGCTACGCGCTAGACTGTACAACTTGTATTATACCTTGCGCGCATTTTGCTAGAAGTGCGCGACAAGGTACCCACTTTGACGTCATTTTGACGTCAAAGTGGGTACCCAGTGGAAACTGGGTCACAGCTGAGGGGTCAAAAAATATCCTGAAATCTTACATTTGGGGGTTTCCTTGGCAACATGACTTTAAAAAAAAATTTAGACAGATGATTTTCTGCTAATGAAATCATGCTCTTTTAACTGAACTAACATTGTTTCAGCATTGGGTACCCCCTTTAAAAAGTATGAACAACAGTCTATTTGCCGGGTACATCTACCATGCTTACATAATCAATTAGGAAACCTGCAATCTATAATTCAAACTTCTCTTCAACTCACCTAGCCTTGGACTTCTGTAACCACGTGAAGAACACCTAGGCCTCTTTTCTTCATAAAGATTACAGAATCGAAAATCTTGTGAACGATCGCAGCAGTAATATCGTGGAAAGACATCGTTATCTGAAAGAAATCAAACATAGGCGTAATTGATGGACTTTTTCACTTGCTTATGCATAATCTCCAATATCATTTCATTACAGATATAACCTCAGTCGGGAAGAATATTATCTAACAGTGTTGTAGGTCTCGAGACCATTTGGCAAGGCATTGGTCTTGGTCTTGATCTCGAACCTCCTGGTCTCGGTGTTTTGTTGTTGTTGTTTTTTTTTTTGCCGAGACGAACACCGAAATAGTAGAAAAGGTGAACTGTTTTCCTACAATACCCCTTTTCAGCACTCAGAATACTTCAACAAGGAGGGCATCAAAGCAATGTACAAGTAAAAGGAAGTATGTGTATTTGTGTACACATATTACTAAGAAATTAAGATTTTTTTTCAAGGGAATTATATGTTTGTCTGTGCTTTTTGTGGTATGTAATTGATCTGTACATTTACTGGTTATGCACTTACGATAAATGGAAAGCTCACTTCTCTCACTCTCTTAATAAATTTGTAGCATAGGCCTACATGTTACAAAGGAATCTTTGCATCTTATATTAAGATAGGGACTTGCATAAAAATTTAAAGTTAAAAAAAAAATCAAAACACACATCACTAGAAAGAGCTTAGTCTAAGATTTTAAGCTATTATTCACATAACTCTCGCTGAAAGACGTGATATTACCTTTTAAGCTCCCGAAAACAGCATTTAATTCTGACGCCAAACACTACATGAACAGGCATACCATTTTTGTGATTTGGTGCACAGCACCTGTGCATACGTTGTGTACAAAGAGACTGCACCAGAAAAAGCTATATACTCCTTATTATATAATCCTTTTCATGGTAGAAGTGAAAGTTGTTCATCAAAATACATGATGGGCCTTTAAGATATCTATTTTGATATTTTGGTCACCTTTCTTACCTAATTTATTTGCTTTCAAAGACCATCCTGTATCTAAATATCATGCGAGCGAGCGCAGCGAGCGAGGAAAAATATATATACTCTTTTTATGGTAGGTGATAGCTCTTCATCAAAGTACATGATGGGCCTCGCTTGCCGAATTCGTTTGCTTTCCCAAATCCATCTTGTATCTGAATATTGAACAAGCGAGCGTAGCGAGCGAGGAAAAATACTCCTTTTCATGGTAGAAGTGAAAGTTCTTCATCAAAATACACGATGGGCCTTTAAGATACCTATTGTGATATATTTGGTCACCTCTCCTACCTAATCTATTTGCTTTCAAAGACCATCCTGTATCTAAATATTATACGAGCGAGCGCAGCGAGCGAGGAAAAATATATTTACTCTTTTTTATGGTATAGAGGTGATAATTCTTCAACAAAAGACATGATGGGCCCCAAAATATCAAAATTATATATTTGCTTATTTAACTTGGCAAATGTGTTTGCTTTCCGAAAACATCCTGTATCTTAATATAATACGAGCGAGCGCAGCGAGCGAGGAAAAATACGCTCTCTTTCGTGTTACCAGTGTTATTTCGTCGTCAAAATGCACAAGCAAATAAGCCGAATATGACTCTATCTGGGCACCTTACTCATCTTTCTTTTTTCTTTTTTCCCTCCTTCCTCTTCCCTCTCCTTTCTCTCTCTCTCTCTCTATCTCTCTCTTTTGCCGACAGCGATCGCGAATTTGCCAACAGGAATTTTAATGGGGGGGGGGGGCGGGTGTGACCCCCCCCCCCCCCCCTCTAGCGAGGCCCCTGGGTGTCACACTTTTCCATTGCCGATTTTGCGTCAGTTATAAAATTGCGCCCTCTAACGGTTTTGCAAGTCCCTAATTAAGAGATCTGATGAGATACGGTACCTAACATTCTCGGTCCTGGCTCTTTGCGTTGTATTATGGAGGTCAATGTGAAATGCAAGGTTTACGGGTAAGCTTTCAATTCTAACGGAATAAACTAATAATTTCATATTTAACGCATTTCCCATGTTCAGTATTTGATATTATGATTAGAACTATCATTCCAAATCATATTCTAACATTATTTTCAATTTTAGCGGGGGGAGGAGTGGGTACCACAAAAATGAATGGAACTAGCAAGAGCTAGCACGTCGAATGCAATCGTCACTATCCGAGCTCTTAAAAAGTGCTAGAATTGGATATTCAAGTCTTAAATTCACGCCGCGGCATCCGCAACCGATATGGCGATCGGGATTTTTCATTTTTGGAGACAATCTCCCCGCCTATATTCAGGACTCATCCACCCCAGACACTTTTAAGACAATGAAATATATATTTACCTCTGTGAATAACATCTGAAATACATATGCAGTTTCATAATTTGGACTCGGATTATTTAGTTGCTTACCTCGCTTTCACTGCTGCTAAGGAACAACAAACGTGTCGATGTGAACGGTGAGCGCTACGCGTACAGTACAGAGCAGCATACCCCGCAAGCCATACGTGCGGAGAGAAGGTGCAGCAAGCTCGCGAGCGCTCGAACAAGTCCAGAAATATCAAAGAACGTAAAGTGACCAATCAGATCAAGGCCCCATTTCATAAGGAATCAAAGTTGCTATGACAGCAAGTCTGATGGAATAGTAACTTGCTAGGATAGCAACTTGCTATCATAGCAAATATGCATTCCATAAATGTACTTGTGCTGGAAAGGCAACTTGACTTTGCAGCAAAATATTTGAATAGTCATGGACGAGGCTAATCAGGCTAATTTGAGCCTGCATGACATTGTACGCGTAGATGGACGGCGGCAGGGCATCAGTAGATCACTATGTGGGCAATTTCATGATTAAGTGGACATTGGCCCAAACTTTAGTTTTGCTCTTTCTCAAGTTCCGGTCAATTTGGGGGTTAAAATTTATACAGAAATTGATACAAAGGGGTTTCATACTCAGACTTTTTTTTAAAATCTAAAATGTCTCCTCATAGGAGAATCTGAACCATACAAAAATATATATATATATATGGGACTGCACACTGTTTTTTCAGACGTGGAGAGAAAAAATGTTTTTTTTTTAATTATTTTTTTTGATTGGATAATCTGAAGGACATTTAGTCACACCAAATTAAAAGAAGTATTCGATAATAAGTTGCTGAAAAAGTACAAAAATCTCAAATATGTGGTACTGGACAAATTGTAACGTGACTAACCGTAACGTTACTAACCAAGATTTTAGTCTTTACTTAAAAAAATAGGGAGGACGTAGCTCTTAAAAAATGGGGTTAACATTTGTCATCATTTAAGAATACTGATATGGCTCTAAGTGTTGCGTACGTCACAGTGAGAAGGAATATTTTTTTTTTCAAAAATTTCAAAAACTTTTTTTTTCTCATAACCCTTTTTTCTAACATTACTAACCATGGTGAAACGTTCTCATAAAATCTCTGATATTATTCAATTACTTTTGATCTCTTAATTTATTGTAGACCTGGTGAGGTTGAATATATATTTACAAGATTAAGGACTTCAGATGAAATAGCTATTGAATCAGATGTATCAAAAGTATCAGTATTTTACTTAAATGTAACGTTACTAATCATGGAATTGCCCATGTAAGTTTCTAAGCAGCAACCTTTTTAGATTAAAAAGTACATGTAAGTAGGTCGAGTACTTGAACACGAGAATATGTAGGCTACCATCTACGACTTAATTCGAACTATAATACCTGTTTTGCCACACATCAGCTGGTAAAGAGCTTGAATCAAGGCTGATTTAGATCTACCAACAGCATTTTTAACATATGGAGCTAAACGTTATGCAGTATTTTACCTTCGCGAAAACCTTATTGAAGAATCGTCTCTAGGAAAAGGAGATTTCTGTATTTCTGGATAAATTCATCCGCAGAAGATTTCAAATGCACATCTAATTGGTCAATTGTGATTGCAATTTGAGCTTTTGATTGAGCTTGACATAATTAGTTTTACCAAAATTTCAGTTACATATCGACTCTAGGCTAGACTGTCTGGACTGCCACATCACAGTAAGTACACATTATGCATTGTTAATGTTAGTTGCCGATGTCTGCGACTGTGAGTGTTGAATTCAGTGGACATTAATCTTATGAACAAGGTAGTTAACATAACAAGCAAAAGAGACATAACAATTTGTTAACTTGGAGGCAAAGCATTGCTTCCCTCTTGTTAGGTGCTTAGGTGGTCTCTCAACTTTGACAGTTCACCTCTTATTTTCGTCTGATTTTTCTTTCTTACTATATTTGCATTCTTCCGACTTTTTTGTGCACACGATAACTCCAAATCGGCTTGTTCAATTGTCATCAAATTTTCGTCAGTTATCGGGCCTACTGAGAGCAAGTTCCAGCTGGGTTTTAGTGTTATCAAATTATCGCGACGTCAACTAGACGCCATTTTGTGAAAATCACCTTAGGGTCATATCTCCATAACGGATGGTCATTTTTTATTCATATTTGGCATGAGCAAAGATAATATCAGATGCACAGACGCGCGCGTACGCGTACGTTTGCGCGTCAGTGCGCGCTCAAAAATTAAAAAAACTTAAAAACGCCATTTTTTTCGCTTGATTTGAATTCCTGACACTTTTCTTGACAATTTCCATCCATTTTGAATCGATTTCAACAAACCACTAGGTTGCACGCGTGCGTCAAAGTTCGAAATCCGTGCGCGCATTTATGGGGCAAATAATGTCAAATCACGCAAAACAGGCCCCTTTAAAATGCGCCATATCTCCTCAGAATGCATGCAGACCCACATTTTTTGTATATAATCCGAAAGCTTATGACTTTCGATGCTATGACATCATGCTATTCTTATGTAAACTCAAAATTTTGATTTTTTTTTAAATTTTCGACGTTACATTTTTTGCCTTTAACTGAGACTCGCTTACTGTTTTTTTTTATCAATTTTCGTAGGGATTTCGATATGTTGTAGCTGAGACAATTCTCCAAAAAACTATTATTCATTGTTGCTCATTTTGATGACATCATCAATTCTTTCCTAAGAGTTAAGTTACTTTGCTCCCGCGCCTTGCCCCCCCCCCCCCCCCCCCCCCCGCCATATGCCACTTCTCATATAAGTTACTCCTAATACTGAATTTAAGTGTACACAAAAAGTCATGTTCATGCTTGAATTTTCAAATATCTCCCTATAGTGGGAGGATATCCCCCTCCCACACCCTCCTCCCGCTATTTCACTTCGCTCCCTCGCCTTGCCCCCCCCCCCCCCCCCCCCCCCCCCCCGTTGAAAATTCCTGGCTACGCCACTGCCTGAGAAACGTGGTCATGGTTTATGTCGTTGTCATCTCTATTTGCATATTTGTGAGGGGGTTTCTTTTCATATTTTTTCCACCTACTAATTGCTAATGAATCTCAATCTTGTTCTTTTCTACTTTCATAAACAGAAACACACACTGACTCATTATTAGATGAGAAACATTGCACAAATGTCAAAACTGTATGCCTATTCATGGAATTGTATGACAAGATTTTTCCCGATTCATGTCCTGCGCTAATTGGAATGGTGTTTACACGAATTTGAATGTTGTTTACACGGATAACTAAATTGAATTATCTTTCTGCACTTTTTTATTCTAACAATAATAAATCGCATGCTAAAAATCAAATTAAATGATAATATTTGTTTTTCAAATGTTGATCCACACTGTCAATTTCGCATGAAACTGAACGAAAATGTCGTTGATTCCTATGATAAGGTTACGAAGATTGGCAGGAAAACCTATACCATTTAATTATTTCCCCATTTTACGTGTATTCTCTACGGGACATGACCTTCGTAATTCTCGAGTATACATTCTCGTCTTTTTTGATCAACATCTTCGTTATTTCTGCTTGATTTTCTTCCAACTTCAAGTATGTTTTAGCTGAGAAAATTTTCTATAATAGACATTCATGTGTTTTTTAACCAGATGTCAGAAACATGTCGAAATCTTAACTGGAAAAATCTCTATGATCTGTTTTCAGCTATACCTTTAAAGCACTTGCTTCACATGCTCCAGATCCGTGGTTCGAGTCCCGGATGGAGGGGAGACATTTTTTCTTTTCTTTTTTTTTTCCTTTTTATATTTCATATTACTATCCTCTTTAGCTATGATTACTCATACAGTCACGGTCAATTAAATGAACTGCCTGATTTTGTTATGTTTATTGCAATGTAGTACACAGTAGTTCATGTACAACCCTATAGAAAATCTGATTAGTTAAGGTGAACTAAAGGTTTGGATCACTTTTTCATTATGCTGCAATATCAAATCATCCAATTTCTATGACGTTAGACTCCTATCGAGACGTAAAAAAAATATCAAAAGTTTTTACCAACGACTTTATCATTATCCTTGTCGAAACCTAAAAGATGCCGACAAACCACCTAATTTGTCCTGTGACGAATTCAAATGTCTCGTTGGATATTACTCGTGCTTGAATTGAAGCGCTAAACCATGACTTGGTAACCTTAATTAATTGTTGCTAACAGTCAAGAAAACTCTGTTTCTTTGGCCCTCAGTCTGCCAGCAGTAGTAGGTAGGGTCCATAATTGTTAAAGCTGACAGTGAACTCTGTACAGCGTCAATACCTGACGCTCCTCCATGACCAGCGTCATAGGGGACTGACGCTGAAGTTGTAGCCTTATGAAATGGGGCCCAGGTTTTGCTGTCAGCACTCGGTGTAAGTGCTGCATTTTGCCTGTTTCTTGCATAGCATTCATTTTCATCACTCAAATATTCAGCACGTTTCAGTTTCCTTGTTTAAAGTTAACTCGTGAAAGTGCTGATTTTGGCATTTCAAGTTCAGAATCTCACTCAGCACCCAACATTCATTACCTCAGCTTTTTTTTTTTTTTTTTTGTGCGTGTGTTTGTGTGTATATATATATATAAATCAAGTAAAATAACAAAAGAAAACAACGAATGAATAAAAGAAAACGAAAGTCTTGTAATCTATGTGTAATAGGCCTTATGGGGGACAATTAATACAGCATACACATGTGCTCTAAATTATGATTTTGATTAGTGAAAATTGAAAAAAAACATAATTATTTTTCCGTGCGGATTTCAGTGAAGCTTTCAGTGAAGGGTACAGAAAATGTTAAGCCCATATGCCCCGTGTCCTGTACGACCTTCTCCGTGGCGCCGTTTTGTCCCGTATTTTATAATGCTGCAATAATGGATTAAGCGTGAAATAAACAATGATAAACTACACAGGCTATTTATATGTTGTCGTTGTTTATCATCCATCGCTTGACCCCCTCACAACTATCCCGACACTTTTCTAATTATCACTGAGTGAGTATAACAACAACAAAACTACCTTCCCGAATTTGGAATTTCAAAATTCATTCAGCTTATTGAAAAGTGACCCTTATGACTTTTTGAAAATTGACATTTTTGTCTTTAATATTTGCTCACTCGTGCATGACTTGACAGATCAATCTAATTTCTACACAGAAGTTAGTCCATTATTGTAAAAAAAACAATGCTGCTAAGTTATTTTGCTCAAAACTTTTTTCGTTCAAAAAGTTATGCTATATTGAATAAGATGCGAGTCACGTTTTTGTTGTGTTTATATTGGTTATTTTAAAGAAGGACAGAGTAAATGGTATACTGTTTTTTTGTGTGTGTGTGCGACAACATAGGCCTATACTTACAGAGCCACGAGAGAAAATGGTTGTACCACCAGCGATAACCATACCAGTCATTGCTTAGTCCCCACACGCCACCGCGTGGCAAGACTAGTTGGTAATGGCTCCACAACCAAAAACTTGTATAGCCCCATCTCAAACCGAAGTGATCGTAGGTGCACCTACAACCCCCACCTCCTCTTGGACTTCTCTCCTGAAAGCATCCGGTAGCACGATAATTTCGAAATATAAAAATAAAGAACCGGTAGAAAGGAGGCTCGTAGAAGGAATCTGTAAATACAAATTTAAAAAATACATATATATATATCACAATTAAGTACAACATAAACTACAACATAATATGCTTAATAGTACTAGAAATAACAATCCGACGAAAATCAGTTAGGTCTGATTTTTTATTTTGTAATATTAGATAATCATCAGAATTCTATTTACAGTACAGATGTGTTGCCTATACCAGTCAGAAGGCATGACATTGAGTCAAATGATGTGTTATCAAACAATAAAGGTATGAGAAGAAATGCCGCAAAGCAATACTGATTCCGCATAGTAGATAATGACGTTAACATGTTTGGTGCAATAATGCCATACGGTGTACGTGATTGCGGGTTTATTTACTACTATACAAATACAACATGCATTAAAAAGCTACCTTTTTAAAACCAAATGCTTCGTAGTAATATACATAAAGCAATTCTGCTTGGAAGCTAAAGCTACCTGGTAAAAGCTCGTATATGCTGAATACAATAGCTGCATTCGTTCTATTTCGTGATACTTATTTGTAATATGTGTTGTACAGCTAAGACTAAATTGCATAATTGTTCATAGTTTGGAGAAGTCAAATACTATACAGTGTGTACTCCCAAAAAACGAAACCGAAGCGAATCAATATTTATTCATAATCTTATTATCATCTTTTGCTTTGACGTCACCTGTGCCTGGGAGGCGAAAAGCTAACTGAATCACTGTAACCCTCAGGTCTCAACTCCCGATATCATGATTGGGGGTGTGCAGGTGGACCATATACACCGTGGTTTCCTCCTACTTTTATACGAATAGTGCAGTGGGATCTTAACATGCAAAGGTGGTGACTATCCTTTACACGGGACCTCCATTTAACGTCCTATCCGAGGGAAGGAGTGTTTTCCACTGTAGCAAAGCCTGCATCTATGAAACAGGGGAGGAGCACGATAACACACAACGTAGGCTACAGTCATCCGCCTGGGTGGGACTCGAACCCACGATCGATGGTTCGACAGGCTAACGCTTTACCGACTGAGCCAACACCGTCCCTTAGTAATCTTAATTCTTTTTTCATTAGGTACCACTCATATGTTGCATAATTCACGTATGAGTCTATTAGAATATGAAGAATGACTACCAAAAAGTCCATTGCACAACTATACCTCAAATCCAAAGAGATGAAAATATTTCTGTTACTGTGATATGAAAATAATACGTCTGAATTGTTCATTTTCTGCTCCTTAATAAGACTCCCCAGTGAATGAAAATGAGTAGGGAATGACTAAGCTCTGTTCGTGTATTGATGCTAGCATTTCAATGATTTACTACATGAATCCGTTTGCTTTCGCTGCCTGTCCGGGCAGTGAACAAAGAAGACAAAAGACTTCACACATAGTTGGTAATCAAGAAAATTGAGTGGCGAGTGCAAAAAGTAAAAAAAAAAGCCGATTAATAATGAAGTACTTTTCATTAACATAATTCACCTTGCAGTTAACAACAGATTGACCAACGAGTGTTTCTAGTAACTAAACAGGGGCGTTCTGAGTTCGAGAGCCTTCAGCAAGATGCTGATGTTGCTGTCTGTCTGGCAGGGTCATGTCTGGCTCAATTTATGAATAACTTTTATGGAAAAAAAATATTTAAACGTTGACAGCTATGCAGTGGTGTTTGACATCAACACAAACACACGCATGCAGAGGGAGCGAGAGGAAGTGTGAGGGGGTGAAGAGTTAATGGTTTGAAGTTGCGAGTGCGGTTAAGAATGGGATGGGGATGGGGATGAGGAGGAGGGTGGGAGGGAGGGGTTTTAAAATGCAATTTATTGGTTATGCCGTGTTGTTTCACCAAATTTATCCATCAGACGAGCAAACATAACACAATACACAAACCATCACACGCGCATAACGAGGTAGAGGCAGTTGAGGGAACTGTAAAGCTTGGGTTCCGAGAAGGATTGGGGATGGCGCTGGTTGGGGTGGTAATGAGCAATGATGACGAAGAGGGATAGGAAGAGACTCTACACAAAAGTTTTTTAGATCACGCGTGACCATCTCGGCATCCATTGATGCGAATAAATGGTGCGAAGAATTGATAAGTTTGGAAACAAAAGATTTTAAAAATGCAATCAATATTTCAATTTAATATCTCTGTCATGCCTGGTTCATTTTTCCCGATTGAGGTGTCAAAGGTAGAAAATCAACTTTCTAGAGATGTGATTATCTCTTTGAAAATCAAACATCGTTGGCCAAACGAATTTTTGGTTACCCAACTTCACACTGTCTTATTTCAATCATGCATGAAATATGTATCATATGAATGACAACCCATGAAGAGGGTCTAAGCATAACTGTTATCATAACTGTGATTAAAATATGATGAAACATCGATCGTTTAAATCTGGGACACACTGTACAGTTTGCCCCAGATCAAAGGAAACTGAATTTCATGGCAGTTATTCTCTATCATAATGAATGATTCCTTTATGAGATACACATGTTTGAAAAGCTCTGCTTCTCTCTCTACTTTAATTTTATGCATGATTTATTATTCATATTTGATGCATGATTGAATCGAAAGAATGGAAAGTGGTGCTACCAAGATTTCATTTGCACGCACAACTGTAACTTTGAGTTAGATTTTAGGTAATCAACCGTAATTATTTTGGAAAAAAAATCACAATTTCCAATTTTATTACACCTTATGCATGAAAAATGAATGACGCTAGTCAAAGAGGAAGTAAAATGAAACGATGCTTGATTTCTCCCAAACGAGGAGATAGTTGAGTTAGGCCATGGGCTAGTGGGGGTCATAGTGCACCCCCGGTGTGACTTACGTAAATGGTTATTTTCATGAAGCCCTGTGTCTAACAATTCAGAAAGTTGATGTTGCCAGCAAAAAAAAAACTGGGATGGAAGATACCCCCCCCCCCTTGGACTTTTTGACCACGCCCACTTACAGCTGATTATAGAACATTAGGGGTATTGAAATTCACCATTAAAAAAAATGCATATAACGCAGCTAAAAACTTGTTGAACTCGATTAAGCCACCATTTTAAGGAGTCATATGATATATATTTGTGAATAATTGCAAAGTTAGAGCAGTTACAAACTATCAATACCCCTAAATTTCTACAACCAGCTGTAAAATTTGGCGTGGTCATGGGGGTATGTTCCATCCCAGTTTTTTTTTTTTTTTTTTACTGGCAACATCAACTTTCTGGTATTAAATAAAAACATGATCGGTCATATGAAACTTTCAATTTTTTTTATCAAATTTCAATGAAAACAATTCTCTTATAGGGTATTTGTGATAAAAACTCCCTGCATTTGCTCTATATTATGGATATAAATGTCAAAATTTGTG
The DNA here is from genome assembly GCA_029962745.1 of Echinometra lucunter. Taxonomy (NCBI): domain Eukaryota; kingdom Metazoa; phylum Echinodermata; class Echinoidea; order Camarodonta; family Echinometridae; genus Echinometra; species Echinometra lucunter. Next base: position 33,586 of record JAPZVO010000199.1, on the reverse strand, counting down.
AATTGTTGACATCTGGTGACCTTTTCACCATAAGAATTTGCATGAAACGCATCACAAACTTGTAGAACTCAATTAGGCCGATATTTTAAGGGGTCAAACAACATATGTGAAGAATTGCAAAGTTAGATCAGTTACAAACTATCAATACCCTTAATTTTCTACAATTAGCTGTAAAAGTGGGCGTGGTAAAAAGTCCATGGGGGTATCTTCCACCCAGTTTTTTTTTTTGGTGGCAACATCACTTTTCTGAAATATAGACCCAGGGCTACATGAAAATAACCATTTCCGTAAGTCAATCTGGGGTCGCACTATGACCCCCACTACCCCCAAAAGTCAGAAGCCAATCAGATTTCCTGATCTAACAGCTGACAATGGACCCAATGATAGAATGAATGCACACAAACATTGAGAATGAAAAAGGAGCATTAGGGCCGGCGTCCACTAGAGCGTCGACAAGACAAGGAAAGGTTACGGAAGTGAATTATGTCTTTGTGGCATTCTGTCCGCGTCTGACGGGGAAAAAGTGAACACATCATGGTTTCCTAGGACATTACTAAGAATCTCGGCTTATTGACTGCAGACACACTTAGGAGTGTCCTAGGAGTGAATCGGGAAGGGCGCAAAATGCCGCGGAAAAGGCTGATTGTAGCAAAAAGTTAGATCGCGGACACATCTAGGATCACACCAAATCAGGAAGACCTTCCGACAACCATGAAGATATGCGGAAAACATGGGGAAATAATGGAAGGTTATAAATTAGGTGCCGACTTCGTGTTGCTCTCATATGCACTGGCACGGCCAGAATTATTCAACAAGGGGGTGAAACATGGATCGACTAAGCAAAGGAGTAGAGACAGAGGTGCCGCTAGAGCATGCTTAATTGTTCGGGGTGTAAGGATTAAATTTTCCGAAAGTTGTGCTGCATTCAGTCTAATCCACACCCTTCATAATAACAGAAGAGGTTATTTCAAACAATATCGCAGTTGCAGATCTTTATCCCTTTAACTCTTAACGTGCCGGAAACACGCATTCGTGCATGCGCTGGCGTGCCACACACACACAAATGAGTTTCCGTTCGCTTGCCACGTACACACAATCGCTCATCTGCTCGCGTGCCACGAACACATTTTCGTGCAGAAGTACACACACTAATTGTAATGCCTATTGTACTGTGATTATTGCGTTCACGCTCCGAAGCCTATTGTTATTGTATTTAGCGTGCTCAGTTGTTTTACTTTGGCTTGCTTCGACTACATCGTTACATAGCATTTTTCAGAGTAAATTAAGATTTTAGTCATCAAATATTCTCAAGTTTTGATCTACCAACTTCATGAGAACCATATTGAAGATCAATATGTTACAAAAAACAGGAAGTTTGAATGAGAGAAGAGAGTACAAAAGTATTATGAAAGGATAAAAGCAAGCCTTCATTGGCCAAAAGCAAGTTCTTGATGACTCACTGGATAACAAAGAGCAGGAAGTGGCAGTACATATAATAGTAACACTCTGATGCATACAAAACCCTCCACAAAATGGAATTACTTCAAACAAATCATATTTTAGTGAGGAAAATAGTAACCAATCTATACGATGTAGGTATCATTACAAAGATTATTAAATTCCCCACAACTTTGCTACACAGTATTTTCAGGATGAACTAATCGTTTGAGAGTTACAAGCCATTGTAATCAAGGCTATTGCATGGAACCAATTAGACTTGCGCTCTCCAAATTAATGTGGCACAGGGGGGTTTTGTGGCTGGCACAGGGAATTCGCATGGGATTAGCACTATGGCATTGGGCTGGTAGTGTGGATGGCATGTTAAGAGTTAATGTAATATTTAGAGGCTGCGAAGTGTTTTCTTTCCTTTTGGGGAGGGGGTGGGGAAATGACGCTTCCCTCTAGATTATAAACCAACCCTCTGAAATTTTGCAAGCGAGCAAAGTGAGCAAGCATACAGTACGTTTTGTTATTTTAAAAAGTGTTTTGTCATGAAAATACACACTCTAGGTATCGTAGGCATATAGGATGTCTCCACGATATATTTGGTCAACTCGCTGCTAAAATATGACTCTATTTTGGCACCTCGCTGATCCAGTATTACCATGTTTCTAAATATTAAGGGCGAGCGAAGCGAGCAAGGAAAATACACTCTTTCGACGATACTCGTCATCTTAATACACGGGCCTGAAAGATATTTGAAAATATTCACTCGCTGAATTCGTTTACGGTACAAGCGAATCGAGCGAGGAAAAATGCACACTTTTTTTCAAGTTGAAAATGATAATTCGTTATCGAAATATACTATTGGCCTAATTTGTGGATTCGCTCGCCTCGCTGGCAGATTTCGTTTGACTTCCCCGACCAGCCTGTATTTAAATATCATACGAGCGAGCACAGCGAGGGAGGAAAAATATACACTAGCTTTTCTATCATGGTGGAAGCGATATCCCGTCATCAAATTATAGGCATGACAATATATCCCTTTTACTTCATAACCTATCTTCCGAATATGATGCTATTTGGGCATTAACCTGTTGACCCTTCCGTGTCATGTGACCGCAATGTCCTCAGCCGCTTCGCCCTCTAACCTCATCAGCTCCGAGCTTTCCTAAAACATTTCGCCTGGCTTCCGCTTGCCTTCGCGTAGTTGCTCTCGTCGCGGAGGCTCAAAAGGAGCGTTTGCGGAAGTGTTAAAGAAAGGCGGGTTGTTTTCTCCGGATGTCCTCACGACGATGCAGACAAATTGCCGAAGGTGCACGGAAGTTCATTTCCGCATCCAAATTCTGGTCGAGACCGAAATTTGGATGCAAAAATTTTGCCTTGTCCGGAAAGAGCGGAAACGTGGGGAAGTGTTTAGGAATGGTAAATACAGTAAGCGGAATATTTGAAGAATATGCGGAGAGGTTGCTGCATGAATGCAGATTTACTAGGTTTGCTTTCCGCGCCTTGTCTGCGCCCTAGTAGAATCCATGTTGTAGAGATGGTTGAGGTACAATAAGGCTGGAAATTAAACTAAACATCATTACTTCTGTACTTCGCATTTCTGCCACATTCTCTTCCGACCTGGCAGTTTATCTTTGACCAGAAACCGCCCTTGTTGCATTGAGGTTTGTCCCTTCCTAGATCATGCTTGTACTTTATGTCTTTTAAATAATATAGACTTTGTAGGAACTTGACAATCTGGAAATCTCTCATGGAAGGATGCAGCAACTTGCTGCAGGCTCCCGTAATTTTCATGACTTGCATATTTTTACTGAAAATGTTTCAAACTTTCCACAAAAAAAGTGTGCATCACATCCTTCAGTTTCAATTTCAAAAATGCAGAATGTGTCCTCGTGACAAGCTCAGTCGCTTCGCTCCCTTCCTTCGAGCATTTTTAGATATTCTACCCCCCCCCCCTCCCCCGCCGAAAGAAATTTCTGCGTAAGGCCATGGAGTGAGCCCATTTGGCTGCAATAAACATCATTTGAGCTGTGGTCAGCTGCATCATCAGTCCAGCTAATGGTGCTTTGATTAATGGTCAGCCTTTTTATACCCCAACCATCTTGGTTTATAGCCACTTGGTCTAACTTACCCGTTGGTC
>JAPZVO010000199.1:0-25000 GCA_029962745.1 Echinometra lucunter | reverse complement strand
GTTTGATCCGCAATATTCCCCCATAGGCCCATTTATTGCTATGATATATCGTTACCACGGCAACGCAGTTTCCTTCACTTAAAAATATGTTTTGCACATCTTCAACACAAGACCAACGTGAGCGCCAAATTTCGTAACCACTGATCACAAGAAAAGAAGTTCGGACCACACTATTTCCCCGATTTAATGGCATACTGTACCGTTACCATGGCAACACGGTTTCCGACACATTAAAAACTAGAACTTGCACATCTTCACAAGACCAACGTGTGTGCAAAATTTCACGAGCATAGCTAAAAATATGAGGAAGTAGTTTGATATGCAATATTTCCCACTGATTTATTAACATATCAGCATTTCCACAAGAACGCAATTTCCGACTCATTAATTTGAAAGTATGTCTCCCAGATCTTCATCTTAAGACCATTGTGCATGCCAAATTTCATCAGCATTTGCTAAAAAAAAAAGGAGGAAGTAGCTCAATCCGAAATATTTCCAACCGACCGACCGACCGACTTTTATCCCCTTTTTAACTTCGTTTTACGGGGGTATATGAAAAGAGAAACGGAAAGTGCTTCCTTTTGTTTGAGTGTCTGTAAAACTTTGGCAAAATTGTCTTTTATCAAGGAACTCCAAATATCTTGACGCAATGATGTTGACATGTATTTTGGAATATGTCAAACACCCAATAATTCAGAACCTGCAACGACACACAGATTTACAAGTTGAAATATGTATTCTTGAGTAGTCAAAGCCCGATAATTGGGGGTAAGGAATTAAGGAAGAGATGATTTTTGGCACCACTGAAGGTCATTTTGATAATCAAGACCACCTGCATAGACGTGATTTCATTTTAGGGCGATAGTGAACACACAAGGCGTGAGAATAACATATTTATCACGCAAAGCATGCACGAGAAGAGTGCATGAGGGTGGGATTCCCCCTTTCGCACGAAGCACGGATGCTTAGGCATTTCTTTGTCATCGTTCCTTGTCTCCTCTTTTTTTTGCACGTTCTCTCAGCTTTTTTTTCTTCTCAGTCTCTATCTAGCTTTTTACCAATTTTGGAAGGGGGAGGGTGAGGGGGGGCACCCCCCCCCCCCTTCCCCCCATATCAGGAGATTTACGGGCCCAGAATGATTTCCTCTTAATACATGTAGTTTGTAATATCCAAATGCTACAATGAACTCACATGGCGGGTTAAAATTTGGATAGCAGTTCCCTGGCAAATAGTAAGGAAGGAAATTGCAAGGTACAAAGCTGGGATCCCTGATCGCCTGCTCCCAAGTGGGCGGGCATGGCCTTCTTCTGTAGCAGCTCCACGGCAGGGCTGGCTCTGCTTCATACCATTTGAGGCAAAACTTTCGTGGATTGACGTAACACGAAGGATTTGAATCAAGTCGGTAGACATATCTCCCTTGCAAACCGGTCGTCCCAATCTGCTGATCTGGCCTGTAGCTCGAATATACCACCGATGGATAGAAACCACTTTGGAACTCATTCTTATATGATGTTTGGATGTTGTATCCAACTTGAGCGGCGGTAGATTTTGAGTAAGGGTTCCACAACATGCTTCTCTCTTGGAACATGATGAGTACTCCGCTATACTCCCCGTTGGTGAACAACAAAGCTTGGTACGTATTTGTCTAATCATTACGGGGAAATGAAAGATAAACAAAAAGCCTACATGTTGAATGTGATCCTCCACCACAAGTAGTAGTAGTAGTAGTAGTAGTAGTAGTAGTATATATTTCCGTATAAAAAGCACAATTACAAAAATATAAGGTGGATTGCCCACACTCAGCTAAACCGACATATGAAAGTTGGTTTTCCGTGGGTTTCGGAGCATAGGTACACTAATACAAACATATAACATAAAATAAAACAAACATCTAAACAAAGAAACAAATTAAAATATCAAGACAGGGCGTTACATACAAGGGGTAATGATGACAAGATAAGCAGGGGAAAAATAAGAAAGGACAAAAAATAAACAAACCAAGAAAGGGAGGAAACATAAGGGGCCAATCGCTACAGTTCTACGATTTTTGATTTGAATAGCGATCTTTAGATTTGCGATGCTAGTCCTGTGCACTCAGATCGCAACGCACAATAATTCGCATATTTATTCATCTCGTATTCATGGTTTTCCAAGGTCATGAATATTTATGAGATTGCAAGGGCTTGGTAAATCGGCGTTCCTAAAGAATCCTGCTATGTTTTGCCCATGAATTTGGTATCTATATAAAGAAGAAGAAACAAAGATTTTAAATATCTAATATCATATCACAAAACTGAAAATCACGCTGACATATTGCCTTCGAAATGCTTTTTATTCATGTGTGTTTGACGACCAATAAACATACTTTATATTACTTGCCTCATTAAAATTTTATAATTGGCTTGTAGCTGCAATAATCTTCTTGAAAATGAGCCATAAACCATTATGTTTCATTTTTGGGGACGGTCAAGAACTAGGAAAATATACTGACATGTACAACTCACAGGCTGGCGAACAGCGAGTTTCTGGCATGAGCGATAGTACGGCGCTCTGATTGGTCAACGGGTCGAAAGGTCGCATGCTGCATGACGTCATACCCTTATTACGGTGTCTGCAAAATTCCACCCTGAGTTGTCCTAACTCACTGATGGCTGAGCTTAATCTACTTCGAACGCTCCAACCACGTATTTATGCATTTATTACTACGTTTACCCCATGAAATACCTAAAATCATTTGGTAGCTCGGAGAAAATCGTATCATTTTTAATGAAATCTTTAAGGCAATGTTTTCTTAACATTGATTTATTAATCTAGACCTCCAGGTGAGTGTCGATACGGACGTAATACCGTGTCCCATATGTATATTTCAGCGTTGGCATAACTGTCTTGTCAAACATTTTTCTGTACTTGGATATTTCTGTCAAAAACGAGGGGCGAGATTAAGAGATCTTCACGTCATCAAAAAAATATTTGTTTAATGTAGGGTAGTCAATGGTTACAGTTGGATGCATGTGTCTTAATATATTCATATGGTGGAATACTAATCATGATTCAAATTGCATTTGCACATTTGTAACTAAACTTGTGATGTGTTTGACATACTTTGCAAAGTTTTTGTTCACTTATAGAGCCCTATCACTTTAAACATATCGTTTTTGTCAAGTCCATGGGCTAACAGACCAAAGGGTGACAGTCGGGGAAGGGTGGACAGGGAAACAGTAATAAGGGTTCGGGACAAGGTTGTCATCCCATGAGCTTAGCTCATACGAGTTATATGACCCACGAGCCAGACATTACAAAACGTTCCACGAGTCATAGACCCCAAGAGTCATACGGTCCACAAACTGCTGTAGACACTACGGGAACAAGGCCCACGAGCTCGACACGACATAAATTATGTCCTTAAACTCAACTCTAGGCCAATAAGGCCAATGCTATAGCTGCGTAGTGTCAAGCTTGTGGGCCTGATTTTCCTATTGTCAATCTTGTGGGTCAAATTTACGTAGTGTCAAGCTCGTAAGCCTTATTTGTTTAGTGCCTAACTCATGGGCCATATCACTGCATGGGCCGTATGACTTGCGGGTGTCAAGCTCGTTACGAGCACCAAGGGGAACCCCCCCCCCCCCCCCTTTACAAACACCCCTGAAATGCAAAAAAAAAAAAAAAAAAAAAAAAAAAACCTTAGGAAAGGTAAAGAAAAATTTGGACAAGCAACACCTGAAAAAGCTGAGGACATTTTCTTTGTCAGCCAATTTCTCCAGCCTCCCCATGGCCCACAAGAAATAAATAAATGAATGAATGAATAAAATGGACAGAAGGCCCTGTGTACGTACACCTAATTTTTCCTTTTTGTCCACCTATATTTCCTACTCCTTTGTTCTCTTTGCCCTTAACTTTCATTCGCTTCTTTCCTCTCTCATCATTTGAACATACAGTTAACTTTGCATAACTCGAAGGCGCATTAAGTCGAACTTTCCCCAACTCGAATATTTTTTTTTCTTTTTTACCAAACTATACAAAACATGTGTTATTTACATTTCCTAAGTCAAATTCTGCTTAAGTCAAACTATTTCTATGCTCCCAACAGACATTCCTGCCAACAGATTCGATTTTTGCAAAGTTAACTGTATATTCACAAGAACAAACCAATCTAAAAAAAAAAAATAATAATAAATCATCCAAACATTTTCTGTCACTTAACCATGGGCGGATTGGGATTTCATTTTATTTATTTATTTATTTATTTATTTTTCATTTATTTATTTATTTATTTATTTATTTATTTATTTATTTTTTTTTTTTTTGGGGGGGGGGGGGTATTCTCACTGGACAGAATAAATTTGGGGAGCTGGTTCAACCAGTCGATATCGGAATGAATGGGCCCGCCCCATCAAAATTCCACCAATTTCATTCCCAGTCCTGTCCATCCCTGATGTGCTCTATCATTCACTGCCTCCTTCCCTTCCTCCTCTCACTCAAAATCCTATTTTTTTTCTGCAGAATTTTTGTTCACTCACCTCTCTTGCCTGTCTTTGATCTGTTGCTCCCTCGCGCATCTCATTTTCCTGTAATACATGTGCCATGTACAGTACAACATAAAATGCCAATAAAAATGAATCTGCTTTAGTGAGATTTGCATTTCAATTTATTTCATCCAGTCATTCTCTCCACATAATTTCGAAGTCACAGGAGTCAACTTTCCTTTGAGTCAAATCACAGTCATTTTTTTCCAAATTATGGAAAAAAAAAAATTCTATTTACACATCCTCACTTAAATTTTGCAAAAGTCCTACAAGACATTTTAAGCTTTTTCAAAGAAAATTTAAATTGTGACACTATTGTTTGAGAGTTACGACCGGGGGGCACTAGATCCAAGAGTTCTCTTGATGATATGAGAGCGACAACGAATGATGCCAAAGGACGAAATGACATCTTGTTCCTTAGCTTGAATTTGTATTCATCCATCTAAACCTCGATGTGAAGTCGAAATATCACAAATATCGCCGTGGAACACCAATGCTACATGACAGGTCCTTCTTGTTTACGTATCCATCCTTCATGTATGAACGTTCACCGAGGTCAAGTAACACGACATCTGAAAATAAATGTTACATGGAGGTCAAAGCAGGTATGTATAGGCGGTGTTAACCTGTTGAAAAGGAAAAAAAAAAGATGAGCTTTAAGACAATTAAGTCATTACTTTAGTAAAGAAAAAAAATAAGTCAATGAAAATGTCTTTAAAGGGTTAAAAGTCCCATCACCCTCCTCAGAATCAGCCCCACTCACCTCGGTGCTTGTGCACATAATTACGTAGAAAATAAAACAAGGCTTCCCTCTTTATGAAAATCTGTGACGCAATTTTTAAAAATAAGTTTACTTTTTTTAGAATTTCGTGACTGTATTTTCACCTCCTGATGCTTTCGTCCAGGCTGAGCGTGTGGTGCTGCATACAGCATACTTAAAAATGAATAAGCTAAAAATTATTCCCTTATTTAGACTGATAATACAGGCATCAATATGCTTTGGTTTCTAGGAAACACATTTTATAATCAGACCAAGTACAAATCTACAACTTTGTTATAAGACTTCATCCTTGTTTCATTTCGCTTATACTAAGCCTAGCCTAATAATAGTATTTGAATTTTGATAATTCTTCCAAAGTATTAAGAAAGAAAAGTTAGAATTAAATAGCCTGGTCTGTTCAGCAATCCTCCCCCTTTTATAATGAATGGCTAGTCAGCAGTGGATACTCGTGTAAGTAGCTAGATCTGCAGATCCTTTCTAAAAAAAAAAAAAAAAAAAAAAAAATGGAGATGGGAAAAATCTATTCTCTTTTCTCGGTCTAACTTTAACCAAAATCACTCTAACCCTGGCGTAAAATCTAAAGCGTCAAGCCAACTCTGACTAAACATTAAAGAAGTCCATTTAAGTTTACAAATAACCCCCTAAAAAGAGGAGACACGTCATAAGTTTGTTATTCCCATGTAATAGTCTTGTTTGTGAAATTCAAGTCATGTAATTGGACGTACGAGTACAGGAAGCACTCTACGTTGGGCCGTACAAATAGTATTTCACAACAGTGGTAATTCGCATGATACCGTTGCATCGACGTCCCCACACGCTCAGCCCGGAAGAAAAAGAGTCTGGAGGTGAAAAGTACAGCCACGATATTCTCAAAAAAAGTATTAAAATATTTTTGCGTCACAGAGATTTTCATAAACAGGGGAGCCTGTTGTATTTTCTACATAATTATGTGCACGAACATTGGGGACGGTTCTGAGGAGAATCAGGATCTAAAATGGATCAAATAGGTGCAAAATCAAGCAAACGATTCGATCATAAAGTGATCAAAATACAACGATGTAGTTAAGACATAAAATTGCAGAATCACAAAATATGACACATTACCTACCAAAATAAAGGTTTAAAAATCTCCAGATTTCACGTACGATAGCATTCTTCCAGGTTTGTCGTTCCACTTTAGCCCTCTACGATCGAAAAGACTGCTGTGCAAATCCCTCGTCATATCCTGCGATTGGCGAGACGCCGTTTTAGAGTTTTCGAGCCAAACGGGATTCTGAATAAATTCGGCAGGTTCGCCTCATTAGCATACGCTTGGCGCATCTTCCTGGGTTGACTTACGTTCTCCTCTTTCCTCGCGTCGTGTTGGAAAATTGCCTTTAGATTTCGGGAATACGAAGTTAATCAGACAGAGCTCGTCGACAAAGGCAAAGCCACCGTTTCCGTCATTAAGCTTCCTTAGTTATTTGTGGCAAAAAAGGTTTCGCGTTGCGAGATTGGAGAGCACGGTAAGGTGGCCGTCGTAAAAATAGGAAGTTGCAGGACTGACTGGAAAAAAAAACCTGTCTTGCGCATGCGCATAGCAACATTTTTACCAAGATGCCGCGTCACAGGACTCGCGTCGCCAATCTAAAACTCCCTAGTACAGTAAGGAGTAAGATAATTTGTTCTTTATTTGGATAGTTTGATTTTATCTGCAATTCGGGAACGGTTAGCAATTAAAATTCTTTTTATCTTCAGTATTCGGGTAAAATTATTCATGATTTTATACATAAGGACAAGAGAATGGTCATTTCATTTTTTCCCAAGAGTTGCCTATTAAGAGCATCATGCATTTCCAGAACAGAGACGTGAGATTCAGGTTATATTTTAATATGATACGGCCTTCTCTATTCGTTTTAGTTTTTGAAGGCGATCGGTGCGTTTCTTAGAAGTTGCACTTTGAATACTGTCACCGTAATGAACACACGGAATAATTAAGGAATTATATATTAATTTCAGTATTTATTCACTTTATGAATCGCCTTGGTCTCACAGAAAAGCCGACCATTTGACCAATTTTCTTGAACACATTATATATGTAAGTTCCAGTTCAAATTTTCATCAACTAAGACGCCAAGGACATTCTGCTTAGATATCAAATGGTTGCTTACGATGAGCATAGAAAGGTGTTTTGTTGTTGTTGTTGTTGTTGTTGTTGACAGTTGACATTTTGTTTTTGCACATCAACTAATACATATTTCTAAAGCCTGAGTGTATTTTAAGATAAATGTGCATATAGAAGTGAAAGTCAAATTTAAAATGATGAATTTGTCTTTCAAAAAATGATAGGTACATACCTCACGTCTACAATAAGGTACACCATAGCACGACCCAGGTGGCTGGACATTTTCCCAGGTTATCTTTACAATGGTACAGATACTACTCAAGAATGAATCAGATAAAAACACAGATGAAGGCAAGGTTGCTGCTGCTTGCAGTCTTGAGACAACTTCCTCGCGAGCATGATTAAATGATGGGCTCTGGAATATCCCGCCATTGTATACCTAGACATGAAAAGGAACAAATATATCACGTTCAACAGTTTGCTTGAAATCAGAAACAAAATGTAAAGCAGCTTGAAGTTGCCCTCAACCTGAAATAAAGAATTTTACCATGCATATTAATCAAGAATACCTCTCCTTACTTTATAATTTACCCATAATGCTGATTTGTTCTTTCCATGTGCAGATCCGTTTAAAACATTTCATGTCAACGAAAGTTGGTCTTATTTTAAATTCCTTTATATTATTAATCTGACATACATTTAATTACTTACTGGTCTTACAGATTTTGATTATTTGTTGATAATTTGATTGGATTATTTTTTTAAACAAAACTAGTCTCCCCTTGGCCGATTCTAATTAATAAACTTACTAAATGTATTAATTATAGCTATCTATAATATCTTTATTTTGTTTAATAAAGAGACATACCTGATAATATTCCTTGTTTATTTTTCTTTGAGGTATTATTGCTTTAATACATATCATGTAATCATACTTCTAACACATTCATATATTAGTTTGTATAATTTACTACTGCATAGTTTGCTAATTATTTTTTCTTTGTTTCATTTAATAGGTATTTTTGAACATTAATTTACATATCTTTGCACAGTTATGTACTTAACTTTGTTTTTGTTGCATTTTATTTTGTAATCAGGACATTGATGTAAAACAGCATGTTTGCTGACTTTTGTGTCTGTATAAATACATTTCAAATGAATAAATTAACACACACACACACGCGCGCACACACAACACACACACACACACACATATATATATATATATATATATATATATATATATATATTAACATGGTTCTCTGGCAGTAAGACATAAACAAAATACATGGTTCCTAAAGCTCCCTATACACTCTACCTGATAATATACATGGGGGTCACCGATATTCAAATCTACAGGTGCTCCAAAGACTGCTAAGACAGGAGTATTGGATAGCTGGGACAGAGTTGGGTTGATGTACTGAAAAATCCAGGGAAACCGTGTATTCCAGAATACTACCATTCCTGATGAGGTAAACTGCAATATCGAACAAGTACATTGACAAATCAAATCGTGGAGACCATTGGATAACAAAAACTCCAATACTACTATTACTACTTCTAATGATAATAATAATGGTAACAATGACATCTCGAACAATTGCAATAAATTAACTTTTTTTTAACCATTTCACTTTCAATCCATTCTTCCACGTTCCTCTTTTAAACTTGACTGAAATCCCGTTGCTCTCAAGCGACGATTATGGCAGTATGCCTGATGATTCAAAAACATCTTTTCCTGTGTTTCAGTTTGGCGATCTCAATCATGATTAAACTTTACGGCCAATGAATGATAGCATGAATGCGAATCGCCACGTTTTAAAACTAAATGTCTTTCAAAAACATGATTCGGGGGGGGGGGGGATGAGACGCGGACTCGATTCTAGGTCCTCGGCGCTGCTCAAGGTTTGATAACAGGCACACGCCACAACGCCCGGTGCGGGTATACAGGGCTCTTTTTGGTATGTACTGTATACGGTATTGTAAATCCATATGCACCCAAATTGATCTATGTGGTACTTTTCTAAAGTATCCCGATAGTCTTTATATATTCTCGAACACCCTAGCCCACGAAATGTTGCTGGAAAATCACAGACTGTCATCGGTTCGTCTCCGGATGCAAAGTTGCGAGTTCACAACACAACAGGACTGTATGCCCGTATACCCGTACTTTACTCCACTGATGAATCGAGTCGGGTGCACGGATCGTTGAATTCGCACGAATCAACGTTGAGGCAAAGGCCTGTCTGCGCCGCACAGTGGGCCACGGCGAAACCAAAGTGCGCCAAAAGTCATTTTGGGCAATTTAATTTTTTCAATTTTTGTCATGCCCTATTGAAAGACAATACTTCGAAGAATACTTCAGTAAAATATTTAACTCCGGTATGTACATTAAGGGTGTGAATTTCCTACTTCAAACCGCAAAATTCGATATATTGTGCGTTTCAGGGCAAATAGTGACCAATTTAATAAATAAGTTATTTAAACATGTAGTTTTAAACTTATCGATCTAAAATTTCTCCCACATATTCCTGATAGTTCATTTGACTGTATGAATGGGTTAAAATGGATAGAAACACAATCTTCGTGAATATAATAGGGTAATTATCGTACAAAATAGAATGATTTTCCGTGTTTTTTTATAAATCCATAAGAAACGTTTAGATTTCCACGGATTTCCAAATCAATTTTATCACCAGCGTTTTTCCTGATATCTCAGCTTTAAGTTGACACCAAATTTGGCTGCCACCTTCTGCCACTTTTTATGTTAGAGCCGATTTTCCTTGGCACATTACCCGGAAAATTAGGTTATTTTGGGCCGCGCGGCTGCTGAAGGATTCTCCGTCATTATACGGCGGCGCATGGGGGCTCGCATGACTCTTTACTCTGCTCTTTACACGCGATGCATGCCGTATAACAACATGCCGCGTTTTGTTTGTATGTTGGGCAAGCTAGCACAATATGCACAAGAAATTGCGCCATGTTGTAACCTAATGAAACCGAGTTGGCCAGACGCTCTCTATAGTGGTACTGTTTACACGGCAAGGTCCCATAAACACAATAAGAAGTAAACAAGATTTATCAATATTATTATAGGACTTGATTTAGTGGCTGAAAACCCCCTCTTCCAAAGGTTAAGGTGTACTAACTACAAGCTAAAACTTTCCCCTGCGATAGATGTATGGCACATGATTTCGATTCTACACTTCACAGCTAAAAGGTGACGATTCACACCATGCACACCGTATGAATTCCTAAAACTTATTCATTCATCCTTTTATTATATATATTTCATGCAATTTTTCATACAACTGAAACCCTTTCTTAGGTGCTTAATTATTTACCTTTCATTTTCCCTTTTCCTAATCCGTTATCATTCCAGTAGTATTTAAAAGAAAACACGTGGTTCAAGGTGTTGAGCTCATGATTGATCGAATCGGATTCGATCGATTTATCTTTTCATCTTCCTATCTATCTACACGTATTCCTCTCTATCTATCCATCCATCCATCTACATCATCTACATTATCTGTCTATCCATGATCTGTCTATCTACACGATTCTATCCATCCGCCTATCTACACGTATCCCTCTGTCTATCCATCCATCCATCCATATCTGTAGTATTCCTCTATTTATATCCTATTCATCCACATATCTATAGGTATCTTTCTGTTTATCCATCCATCTGTCTCATATTCATCAATCTATTTACTCCTGTGATTTTCACACATCTTTCTATCTGTCTATCTATCTATCCATCTATCCATCTATCTATCTCCATAATTATATTCCTCTTCTAGGTAATTCTTCGGAAATAATTTCGAAGACTCTTTGAAATAATGCACTCTTATAACATTATGGACAATAGGCCTACGAAAAATGGACTAAAAGAATGCACGGACTTCATCAGTCAATATCACGTGTTCGTTAACTCCATGATACCTGAAAAATTACTTTATACATTCATACCTATAAAAGACTTTCTGTACATTATACTAAGATATGTAGAGGGGAAACAGCATTGACATAATGTGCAAAGTTTATTGAGAAGAACTTCGAATGGCTCATAGAGACGTATAAGCTCTCACTAATTTGGCAGCCAATCAGAAATCAGTGTTTTAATGACGTCACATGTGTTTGAAATTGTTTTCATTGGATTCTACGTGTCTGATTACCCTTAAACCCATCATTTAACCATAATATTAGAGTAAAACTGAGTCAATATGAATTTTGGCGCACTTTGTAGCTATCCTGGCCCACTGTGCGCCGGCCAGTGCGTCGATCGTTGAATGATGCATGCCTGTTCTCATTTGTCACGCGTAAGATGCATTATGCATATCGAGTTTGTTTTCGTCCTCGACGTCGACACGGACGAGGAGCGCGGGCGAAGCATCGGGCATTTGAAGGCGGGGACCTTTCCGCGTTCGACGGCACACTAGCGACCACCGGGAGACGACAGTCCAGGAAAAACGAACTCATTAAAAACAAAGAAAAACGTGAGCTTCAGTCCCCCCCCCCCCCCCCCCCTTCGTCGCCTTAGCGTAATGCTTGATAAGATATTTAGGTGAGCGAAAAGTCTTTTTTATTTGGCAAGAGACGATGCTTCTTGGTAAGTTGCTTTTTTTTTAAGTTAACCTTTTTTTAAGAAGTGTTATTTTGTCATTGGAATGCGATGGGCAATATTTATATTCGGTCAGCTCAAGTTTGCCTTCCGAAACCATCCTTTATCCTAATATTACACGAGCAAGCGAAGAAGAAATATATGTATGTATTCCTTTTATGGTATAAGTGATAATTCGCACTCAACATGCTCAAAATAGATTGTAGAGGTGTTGTGGATCAGTGGATAAGTTTCCGCACTTTGAACCACAGGGTTCGGGGTCCAAATCCCACCGCAGCACTCGCGTCCTTTGGCAAGACGTGTATCTACATTTGTCACTCTTCACCCAGGTTTAGTAATTGGGTACCCGGTAGGAAGGAATTCCTTGAATGCTCAAGCGCCTGGTCAGGATAGCCGTGCTAAAGCCGGGGTAATAATATGGAGCGCTTGGAAACATTTGTATTAAGCGCTATATAAATGTTGCATATTATTATTAAATACACCATAGGCCTATACAATTCCTAGAGCATTTTGGTTGCTTGCCGAACTGGTTTGCTTTGCCAAATCACCCAGTATGTATTTATATCCTCTCTTGAGGAATTGAGTTGCTTTCCGAAATTTCTAAGTACCATAGGATGGAGCGCAGCGGGCAACGAGAATGCATATGCTGTTTTTCATGGTAAGGATAATTCGTCATCAAAATATAAATTGGCCTATAAACTCGCATG
Organism: Echinometra lucunter; assembly: GCA_029962745.1. Lineage (NCBI taxonomy): Eukaryota > Metazoa > Echinodermata > Echinoidea > Camarodonta > Echinometridae > Echinometra > Echinometra lucunter. The sequence continues at coordinate 12,261 of JAPZVO010000199.1, read as the reverse complement.
CCGAATTGGTTTCCTTTCCCAAAACCATGCTGTATCTTCATCGTATACGAGCGAGCCTGGTATAAAGGTGCTATTTCATCATCTTAATACACTTTAAGCCGATAAGAACTCTGAATAATACATTCGATCAGCCAAAATATATCGGTCGCATACTAGTATGTTTGGGCACCTTGTTTGACGTCCAACATCATTATGTTTCTACGAGCGACTGACAAAAAAAAAAAAATAAATAAATCTTTAAAACGGAGATTCAACACCAAATACACTTCATGATTTACATAATGCAAATCTTCCAGTCGAAATTCGAGGATGATGGGACACCTCGCTGCATGATGATATTCGGGCTTCTCGCTGCTGGAGTAAGATGTGCTTGCTACCCGTAACCATGTTTCTAGATTTTATGGGCGAGCAAAGCGAGCGACCGCGGGGAAACAAGAAGTCAGGTTTATCTTCAATAAAAAAAACATTTTCATCCGGGAAGTTGCCCAGGCTTGGGCCTCCTTAACGCTTAATAAGCAAATTAATATTTCTCATTGCAGACGACAAAGTATATGGAATAACACTCTGATTCATGTTAATCTCAAGAGACAATGATTGAAAATACAATGAAGGTGACGAAAGTCTGTCGGTATATTCATAGATTAAGAGTTGAACAAATTTTAAACCCCCTAAATCAGTAGATAAATGGAATTGTCTGTTGAATACTCCACACTTAGACTGGGCGAACGTATTTATGGTTCCTATCAGGGCATGTATATCAACATACATCCGTTATTTTCAGTCTAAGTTAATTCAGCGCATACTTGGTGTAAATAAGTTTATTAAGACATTAAACATTTCGAATTCTGATTTATGTGCATTTTGTTATAAATCTGAAGAAAGCATAGAACATTTATTTTGGGACTGCCTAATCATCAAAAGGTTTATTGTGGACGTCGAACATTTCATCTTAGATGATAAAGTTGTTCTGAGTAAAAACAATTTTCTGTTTGGATTTTATGGAAATGCCGCAATTCAATTTGATTTCGTCATCTTATATGCCAAATATTATATATTTTCCTCCAAATGCAAAAATAATGTATTGTCAGTTAACTCCTTCAAAAGCATGTTAAGATATTATCGCTCCCTTGAACAGTACATATATGTTAAGAATAATAAATTCTTTTCCTTTGATAACAGATCGAATAATATTATTTTGCTGTAAATTTGTATTATGACATTATGTCCTTTATATTACTATCAGCATGACTATGTTTATTTGGTTCTATTATTTATATGAATATGTATATTTTCTGTTATGTTGTAAAGTCAGAGAAAGAATTGAATAAAGATATATATTGAACAAAAAAAGAAGTCAGGTTCTAGCGTATCGTTATTCCATTCTCATAATTTGAGTAAAGAACATTTTTATCGCCATCTACTGTCCTCATTGTAAGAAGAGGCTATTGATCGCTGGCCATTATCCCATATCTTTAGGTCAGCTTGGTGGTCGATTCCTTGCAGTTATTGCATAGATACAACATGCAAACCAAATAACTTTCATAAAAAACATCAGTTATCAATAAAACCGTAAATGAACAAAAGCAATACTATGGAACCACGACTTTATTTATTTTACTGGGTCCAATGGAAAAAAAGAAGTGACACTCACGGTAATGCGGCTATATAACGTTCTGTAGCCAACAGGAAATCCTGTATCCATTGTCAGTGTCCACCAAGTGAAGAAAGTGAAGAGCCAGGGTACACGCAAAGGAACGATATCTTGATCTCCGACAGCCGTTCCATAAGGGCAATATATGATTTCTGACAGACCAACACAAAAACAAAAACAAAAAAGGAAAACATAAATGTGTAAATTACGCGATGCGTAATATATGCCCCCCCCCCCCCTCTCGAAGTGAATATTTTGGGAATGACTTTAATCTTAAATCAATGATTCTCAAAATTATGTGTATAAATATTGTGTGCTTCACGTAGTTCTACCAGATGAAAGAAACATTGATGATGTGCCCCTTATCCGGCATCCACATAAATTCACACAATTTTCCACGAATTGACACAGAAAAGAATACGAAAATGTATTAGGTACGTATCAAGAAGTGCCCTTCACGGATCGGGTTAAATTTCATATTTAACCCTAAAAAAAACTGGGCTATTTCGGAGGTGTTGAGGACGAGGGGAGGGGGGGGGGGGGAGGACATAATGATGCCTTCTGATCTCGGCCGCCTACCGCGCTGAAATTCAGCACGCACGTTCCTTACAACATAAACTACAAGCCTGTATGATACGTTTTTCAAGAATAATTATTCTCTATTTAATATGAATTATGAAAATTTATGCCCAAAATGCATATACAACACCTAATTTCACTTGAGATTTTAGATTTTCTGGCAGTTGTCATATTACAATCTTAATAAGTTTTCATTATTAAAAAGAAGTGTGAAAGTCAATTTTTTTCCATATGTATTTCTTTGTTCGTCAAATTTCTTATGTATTGCTTTGGGTTTTTTTTTTTCGACTTTTGTTCTCATTGTTTTTTTTAATGAAATTCATTTACCCACCATTTTAGAACCAAAATTAACCCCAAATCAATTATGCAGACCAATTAGAATGGAAAATAATCAACTTCGTATGAATTTCAAGGCTGAAGGGAAATTCCATTTAATTTCTACACAATACGCAAAATAAGCCATTTTTGGCACGACATTGTCTCTAAAAAAGGTACCTGGCGTCGCGATGCTACACCCGTATGTCTCGAATTTGGTCTCAAAAATTGCGCGAGACTTAAAAAAAAAAGTCATAAAATTAATCGGCATTACCCCTGCGCGTTTCAGTATAATGGTACAGAACGTCGGAGGGCGAGGGGCATCATGGCCCCCAAGTCTTATTAGGGTTAAAGCAAACATTGATCTCTATCAGATACGTATACAAGTGCTTTTCTGCACGTCAACGGCTGGAGAACACTTAATTGTGATTATGAAAAAAAAATACATGAATTAACATAAGTAATGTAAGAGACTACATTTTCAAAAATCTGTGTAGAGGTTATGTGTACCTCATGTAGTTGAACTATATGGAACAAACGATCAAAATGTGTCCACAAATGAAGGATTTCTTTTTAAAGAATTTGAATAAATCAATATAAATAATGCAAAAGGGGAAATTTCAAAATTCCGTTAAGGCTTTCTCTTTAGCTCACACAGCTGTACCGGATGAAACAAACGAAATAAAAATCGGTCCATATATGAAAGAAAAGCATTTTTTTGTTTGTTTGTTTGGGGGGGGAGGGTTTGAATAAATTGGTATAAATTAACGTAGTAAACGTTGATACGAAATTTCGTGTAGATTTCTGTGTTCCCCATAAGTTCTACCACATGAAACAGAAGGAAAAAAATCAAAATCGGTCGACGAATGAAAGAGAAAAGGCATTTTTGGGTGCAATTTTTGAATCAAATTTGCATCAATTAGCATAACAGACAAAATTTCAAAATTATGAGTAAAAGTTGTATGTACCTCATTTAGTTCTAGTATATGTAATACAATCAACGTAATTTGTAAACATACCAAGGAGAAGCATTTTTTTTTTCGTTTTTGAGTAACATTCACATAAATTAGCATAACATTTGAGAGAGAGAGAGAGGGAGAGAAAAAAAAATATACAGAAATCCGGTGTATCTCAAGTAGCTCTAAAGATGAAACAATTCAAACTCTTTCGACAAATGAACGAAAATCTTTTTGTGATTTTGAAATCAATTTCGCATAAATCAACAGCAAAATTACCATAATTTATGAAACAAAAATTCTATTACCGTGTAAAAATTTTGTGTAAACCCAATGTAGCTCTGCATGTGATTGCCAATGAATTCCACCTTTAAGAAGATTTTAACAGTGTTAGATTTAAAAAAAAAAATACTATCTACGGTTGAATAAATCTGAATTTGAGATAAATATCACTCGCTGAATTCAAGCAACATGCTTACCAATACAATAGGGAAAGGTCCCACACCAACCAGCAAGGCATTCACACGTGTAGCTTCCCAAGGTGTTGATACATCTGGCGTTTGAAGATTCATGGCAGTCGTGTGTATTTTCGGAGCATTCATCAATATCTGAAGATGATAATTGACCCATTAATTATCAAGTTTCATTATAATAGATGAAAAGAGGTTGCACTGGAATTAGAGGTCGTCTTCAAAACTGATGTTGTGATTTTGAAAATACATATGCACAAGGAATTGGCAAATTAAACGATGCAAACTCAGAAAAACAAATGAAAGAATATTGATAACATTGGAGCATCATGCCCCTGTGATAGTCGATGTGTTCCGGGTTCTGCAGGAACGAAATGGCTAGTCGATTCGTTCCCCGGAACCAAACGACTAGTTGACTCGTTCCAGTGGAACCAGAAGTCTGATACTACTTTTGGCCGATACGTTACGAAAGCCGCCGTTTGGTTCCGACATTAGCCAAGAGTTTCGGGGTACATTTCAGAGGCCACGGAACATTATTAGAGGGAGAGGGGAGCCGAGACCCAAACAGGCGAAATCTAGATCCTGCAAATAGGGCCCTAGCGGGGATTCATGGGCGGCACCCCCCCCCCCCCCCGAAACCTTGTTTTGTTTTTTTTTTTCTTATTTTAAAAGTCTCTTCTTTCCACATTTACAATTTGAAATATAATTTTTTTTTAAATAAGGTTTTATTATTTTTTGGCCGAAAGTGTGGGGGAGCCTCACCAGCCCCCCCCCCTCCGATTCCGCTGCCCATGAATTTTGATTATAAATATTATCAAGAGTATTATTACACATTGTCATTTTCAGACGGTCTCTCAAGTCTTTGTAAATGCAGTTTATATTGAATAGGTTTAAATAACAGCAATTAAAAATTTTTGATAAATCTATATATTCCGGATATTCTGATAGAGTCTGCAATGGAGTTAAAAAAATGTTTATATTTCTATTTGAGAAGTCTTATTCTCAATAAGCTATCCTAAAGCATATGCACTGTGAAAATATGGGCAAATGATTTGCCCAGAGTTGGACGTATAGTCAACCCAACGAATTGTTAGGCAGTGTTGTGCCCAAGGTTATGCTTTTCCCAACATATTGCTCGGTTGTTGGTCATATCTTTTTACCCATTTTTTTAAACCAACATCAACTTAGATTGTGGTTGCAAAATAATATCCAGCATCAAGAAAAATACTAGTACCGTCTAATAAAGTTTTCCCTGAAAAACAGTTGCGTAATTAGTGAAAATAATTTGAGGGGGCAGAACATATGAAGCACATATTCGATCTATAAGTAACGCACTGATCTGTACATAAAGATATTTTAAAAAGTGTTTAAAAACTCAAAGTCATTGTATCGTGTCCTAATCATTTAATCATCTCATCTCATTTCAGTCGAAATCATCATTATCCTTTCCCACACTCTGCCTGTGTATGTTCCCACACTCTTCAATCTGATATACTAATCTCCTCCCCTGCCTTGTCACTCACTCAGATGGCAGCGAGCACCAGACATGTTATGAAACTGGTAGTCTGGAATGTAGATGTACCTGTATGTGAGTTGTTGTGATGGAATAAACTCACTAACAGTTTGATTCTACATCGATGCAGTCATGAGCAGTGGCGTAGCTAGGATTTCATGGGGGGGGGGGGGGGGGGAGGGACGGTAGTAAGCGCGCGAAGCATGCTAATCACATAGGGGGAGGGTGTAGGGAGGGAGGACTTAAGGAAGCTCCGACAATGCTTTGTCGTTGTTCCTTGTCTGCTCCCGCTTTTCTTACGTTCTCTTAACTTTTTCTTTTCTCGCTCACGGTTTTTTCCTTCTTTTTTCTTCTTTTTCTTTTCCCTCTTTTTTTTTTCTGGCGTTTTGGCAGGGGGGGGACCAGGTGCGGATCCGGGGGGGGGGGGGGGGGGGCCAAGTGGGCCTTGCCCGCCCCCCCGACTCAAAATATGTGTTTTTCAGCCCATATTTGATGAATTTGGGTACCTACCCCTCTCCCCGAAAAAGAAAGGGGGAAAAAAAAAGAACGCCGAAATGGCAAATGTAATGTACAACCATGTTTTTTTATTATTTTTTTTTGCTTGTCGCGAAATTGTTGGATCTTTAATAGGATAATAGGATACGCCTACTCCCCTCACTAATACAGTTTTTACGACACACGCAAAAAAAAAAAAATGCATCCGCCCCCCCCCCCCCCCCCCCGGAGTTCACTGCCGAAATGTAATGTACAACTTCTTTTTTTTTTTTTTTTAGTCGCTCCACTACAAAAAAAAAATCAAGGCCATTGCCCCCTGCTCAAATCCTGGATCCGCGGCTGGGGGGGGGGAACCGCCCCCATTGCCCCCTGGCTACGCTCCTGGTCATGAGTCTTGTTTTTTGTCTGTCACAACAGAACACACAACCTTGATTGATGTCTGAAGTCACCCCTAGAAGATTCCTATTCTTATTCACTCTTAATGCATTCGGTCTCAAATTCACCCGTAACAGAGTGAATGCGTTCACTCCTTGTTGATGAGGGAACGAATCGTTAGAATTGTACTTTTACACTTAGAACAGTTAGGGAGTCATTGGGCCGCCTTAACAGAAAAAGCCACCAGTGTTTGAAAAAAATCATGGATACTACTAGTATCCATGAAAAAAATGTAGGCTTCTACTGTAGCAAACACACAAATATTCAGGTGTGAAAACGATTAAAAACTCGTTTAGGTGTAAATGGACCCCTGAACAGAAAGGGACCCTTTCCCCTTCCTTTTTAGTAAAAAAAAAAAGAAAAAAAAAACATAGAGGAAGGTGGAAAAAATTAGGTTTTCATATTTCAAAAGCACAGAATATAATATATATATTATACATTAAACCATAAAAACTCCTTCCAGGTCAACCCGAAAAGCATGATGCTTCGTTTATAATCAACCCTTCAGCTGACTTAAAAGTTGGTGAATTGGTGAATGAACAAGTGATCAAAAAGGGGGGAAAAGGTGTGTGAATTTGGAACAGAATCAGATTACCACTCTCCGATCAATTCATATATAGAAACGTAAAACAAACTGAAATAAGAGTATGAAGGATTCTAAAATTACCAACATAACAGCTGACCCGAAAGCTAATCTGATACATTTAATCAATGAGAGTAACATTTATAGATGTATGTTAAAACATTTCAATTTTTTTACCCCGCCTCTTCCTCCCCCCCCAAAAAAAAAAAATGGGAATGAATTAATAAAAGTTTCAAATTTATTGATTTGAATCTGTACAAATTGAATTATTCTCAATTTTTTTCACAAAATTCAACAAAAATTTACAAAATATAACATAAAAAGGACAAAGTATAACATAAATAGCAAAGTATACCAGGCTTTTCACAAAACATAACAGAATATAACAAAATATAACAGAATATATATGACAAAATATATTCGAGTAAAACAACTTTGAAGTATATAACAAAACAAACAAAACAAAACAAAAAGCAGCCAAACCCGCATAAGTGGTATCAACTGTCTTTAAATTTTACGGACCAAGGTTAGGGGGGGGGGGAAACACTTTTAGAAATGAATAAATGACCATGAGAGAATAACTTTATAGGCAGGATAGAGTTATCGGAATACAAATCCCATTCCTCGCCGAGTGCCCCCCCCCCCTCCACAACTATTTGCCTTGGCATCCATAACTTCACAATTCAATTCAATTCAATTCAACTTTTAGTGATTTGTAATCCAGACAAATTGGATTATTCTCAATTTTTTTTTCACAAACAACAAAAATTTTACAAAAATAAAATATAACATAAAAAGAACAAAGCATAACATAAATAGCAATGTGTACCAGGATTTCCACAAAAACATAACAGAATATAACAAAATGTAACAGAATATGATAGATATATACTAGAATATGACACAATATATTCGATTAAAACAACTTTTAAGTATATATTAAAAAAAAAAAAAAAAAAAAAGAAGCAGCCAAATCTCGCATAAGTCCCTGGCCCAATTTAAATTACCTATAGCGGATTTAGCAGCCCCCTCCCCCCCCCCCCGGGAGCAAGCTGTTCAAATTTATGATTTATTATTTTCTATTAGTTGACTATCACATGACTGACCTTATTCCCCGACCCCCCCCCCCCCCCCCCGCGCCAACGCGTAAGGCTAATCGATTGGCAGCGGGAATTAATGTAGACCTTATATGAACGTGTATTTCTACTATGTCTATACCAAATTCTGAAATAGGCAACGATGCTCGTTCTGCCATGTGTGGCCGATTTGGAGGAGTTTGATTGGCTCCAAAAGGTGAGCAGAATAGTACACTTTTCTTTAGGGGTGTTACCATGATGTGATACGTTAGCACAGTAGAGATTCGGATCGCCTTCGCAGCTAAATCCTTCGTCGAATGGTCGAAAGGAACGAAACTCCTGGTCGGAACCAATCGGCTATGACGATCGCATTTAGTCGACCAAAGCGGATCTAATCAGCGGGTAAATATTCGATATGCAAATTCAATCATGTGAAAGCAAAAGTAGTGCTTGCTGGTTTCGTTTCCGATTCATTTTTTCTAAAATTATTCAAGTGGCGTATATGGGTTTGTGCATTAGACGTGCAAATCTTAATCAGTGTGAGAGAAAAAAAAACAGGTTATGTGAGCAAACCGCTTGAAATTCATCTCCCAGTTTAATTCATTCAGAAAAAAAAATGTATGAAGGGATGCGCTCACCACAAACTGCAATGGTCATGCTACATGCTATGCATTTGCAAAAAAAAAACAAAAAAAAAACAAAAAAAAACAAAAAAATGAAAAAATAGATGGGATAACATTTGAAGAGTTCGGTTCCAAAACACACTACATCCATAAATCCAAGTTCTTAGATAAACATGACTTTTTTTAATTATCATAGCTAGCAATGTCAGTTTGAAAGATACTTTCACTGATTTTACTACTGTGTGGTACAACAATTAAGCCACTTTTTAATGAACAAAATCTTAAGTCCACATATTTATTCATAACCAATTTTTTATTCTTATTTATTTTTTTTTTACTGGATGTAGTACCTTTTGGAACCAAAGCGAGATGTGGTACTTTTTGGAACCGAAATTTCAGACTGTACAATTACATTCGTGATAAATCTCACGGGAATGTCTCTTTCCTGTTGGAAGGTGACCAGTATCTGCAGTGATTTCATTATCATTTAATCCAGTTGTAAAAACCAAAGTTCATACTTGCTGTCGAGTAAGACTGGAAGTGCAGAATAATTTGCAAACGTTTAGTCATATAAAATATTTTCATAAAGAGTTCAGTTCCAAAAAGTACTAAATCCATAAATCCAAGTTCTGAAATAAACATGCTTTTTTAATTATCATAGCAATGTCGGTTTGGAATGATATTTTTGCTGATTATTTTCCACGGTGTCAAATTTGACTCGGAATGGCGTCAGCTGGGAGTCAACTCCATTCCGAGTTAAAGTGAATCGGATTCCGAATTAATTTGACTCGGAATGGTGTGGCATCAGCTGAGAATCGACTCAATTTAGAGTCAAAGTAACTAGGAAAACGAGTCACTTTAACTCGGAATAGAGTTGACTCCCAGCTGACGTCATTCCGTGTCAAATTTGACACGGCGGATATAAGAGTGTACTGTATGCTAGTGAAACCACTCTTTAAAGAAATCTTAGTCCACATATTTATTTACAATTGATCATTTCTATTTGGGTGGATGTAGTACTTTCTGGTACGGAACTAAAATGGATATGGTACCTTCTGGAACCGAAATGATTGTTTGAATGCCTGTTTTTAAACTTTCCATTCGGGAATTAAGTTTTTTTTTTCAGTATTAGGGTATAAAGCTTCTGAAATTGAGTACATTAATGAAAAAAAACAAACACACAAACAAACAAAAAACACTGTTGATAAAAAGCTGATGTAGTACCTTTCGGAACCGAGCTCATTTCACTGAAATGAAATATGCTGAAAACAAATATAAAAACCAAAACTTGGAAAAAAAAATTGGGGATGCTCTGAACCCTTCACCATGGAAGGAGCCAAACTCTGAAACCGCTGCCACTTTTGATGCAATGTGTCAAGTGAAGATGATGATTAACTTTTTATTTCAGTGCACCAATTTAAGGAATGAACCATACATTCTTGATATAGTTAACATATTGAACTTGGGTTACCCTATTTTCGGAACGCACTGCATGGGCCTAATCTATGAAGGAAAACAAAATGATTAGATAACCAAAGGTATGTATGATTACTGAAGTGGGAGGGTAAATATCCTGAGTATGTAGATACATTCAATAAATGTCCAGGACTTTAAGACATTCAAAATCTTCCATCTTTCACAGAATTATCCGTAAGATTTTTATTTATTTATTTATTTTTTGCTGTATTTCTGTTTACCTTCACACCTTCCATTTGGAAGTAGGCCATACCCCTGGTGGCATCTGCAAAAGTAAGATCCTCTTGTGTTAACACATGTGTGTTCACATAGTTCGCTCTCATCACATTCTGGAATATCTGTAAAGAAATGGTGACAATTAATCTAAATACTTTCAGCAGCTAAATAGAAGGTTGAAGCAGTTTACCCAAGTAATTAATTTTGTATAGAGGTATCCATTTAACCTGTTAACTGACAAGAATCATCATTACTCCTCATTTTTCACCCTTCTTCTTAATACTAAGATCATGATCGCTGCAATTTATACACTGGCGTGAAAATATGAGTTTTAAACGCAAAATGCAAATGCAAATGCCTACTGTGACATATTGGAACGAAATTTAGCCAAGATAATGTGGCTGGAAGATCGTATATATAATCGACAAGGCCCACTTGCTACCCATGTATTTATATTTGTTTCAAAATACGATTTTAAACAATATTCTAGTTTGTTTTCCAGACGCGTCTGTTCGCACCACAACATTTTCCGAAGATCACTATCACCATTATCACTATCATTAGTCATTTCACCATTATCATGACTAATGCCATTAGAAGGTGGTCTGTCATGTATGACAGATCACCTCTTAATTTCTTCAGAATTTTCATTTATTTTGTATTCCTTCCAACCAATGTTTGAGTAGTCGAGATCTCATAATCGGTCAAACTGCACCAAAGTTTGGTTAGTTATCAGTCTTTATACGGTTTAGCTTTTCCATAAATTTCCAAGTGATCATATATTCGTGACGGAAGGTCATTTCCCACTGATATTTGGCATGGTCAAAATTTATTTTAGTCATAATTAATTCAAGGCACTTCGACGCGCGTCACCGCACTCGCGCAAAAAATGAAAATGAATGAAATCGTCTCACATTCACTTTGCACTCGTTTCAGGCCATTTTAAGCATTTGGAAATTTCCGTGCGTGCGCACTAGTGCACGCCTTTTGCGCGTGTGCAGAGTGTAAATAACGTAAAGTGTCGGTTTTTTTCACGTTTTTCACTCATGATACTTTTCTTGACAATTTTCAACAATTTAAAATCGATTCTCAATGTACCATAATGTCGCACACGCATGCGAAATTTCAAAATCTGTGCGAGCGCAAAACCATGCCTCTCTATTATCCGCCATAGGTCCTTAGAAAAGGTGGAACAAACCCCAAGTTCTTACATATTCTGAAAACCCATGAGTTTGTGATTTGAATCCATGAAGAAAAATTGTCATTTCATGGTTAGAAGGTCATATTTTCATCTTAACTTAAAATTCGATTTTTTTTTTTTGCAATTTGTGACGTCATATTTCCTGTATTAAATTGACATCTCGCTTATGGTTGGTCAGTTTTCTGCAAGATTTTGATGTAGCTGATTATACAATTCTCTAAAAGACGCGTACATTCATTTTCCATTTTAACAACGGCATCAGAATTTATTGCAATTAATGGTCGCATGTCAATTTTTCACATTTCACGGGACGGAACTCTTTCTCAGATCTGAATTTTACATTCTAGTCTTCTTCGAGAAATGCATCCCTTATTTCTACTCGATTTTGCTGAGCTTCGAATATGCTGTAGCTTGGAAAATTTTCTACAAGAAGAGTGGCACTGATTGTGATCAGATTTAGCTTACTACCTAATTCGTCCCCAGTGACGAATTCAAATTACTCGTTATTACTATTATGATTACTGTTACCACTGCACTTAATACGAGAATATTTTTTTTCTTCCATCAATATTATTAACAAATATTAGCTTAGAAAATATTAAGCAAGAATTACCGATGCATGTTGGTACAAGAGCTTGTTCTATGCCTTGGTTTTCAAATTTAGCTGCATCC
>JAPZVO010001989.1:0-12000 GCA_029962745.1 Echinometra lucunter | reverse complement strand
AAATTCAACAAAAGATATTCAAATAGTGGGAAAATGTAATAAAGATGAATAATTAATGAAATAAATGAATATATACTCTTTTCCTTATTAGGTGAGTGCATTCTTGCAAAGCATATAGTTGTCATGGGTGTCAAGATAATTCTATACACTTTGTTAAAAGTAACGATTGTGTTTCTCTTTGCAATGTGAGTTTATTCTATAAATCACACTTTCAATTTGACCTTTGTCATCTAGATGGAGAGACATCTATCGTCACATAAAAATATAAACTACGTGAGAAAAGTTTTTAAAAAATGAATGAACTCACTAAAGCTAGACGGTTCTACAATCTAGATCCATAACGTAGGTCTATCCACATTATTCATTTCTTATTGAAGATGTTGTCAGCACGATCGGGGTGAAGTGACTTGTATTTTTAAACAAATTGTTATCATTTGGACACAAATTTTCAGTTTTAAGATGCGTAAATACTCGGGGAAAAACCTGTTCCCAGCAGAAGTGGTATATGGGTATACCTTTGATTTCGATGCCTCAGATGCCATCAAAGAGAAGAACTCATCACACGGCTTCACATCGATCAGCTCCAGTGATCGAAGATTTGGCATGGAGCAGAGACCTCTCGCGTAATGACAGGAGGCAGCGGGACCAAGTTTGATATCTGATGTATGCTTCAGCTTTTGAATCTGGTGGTGTGACAGAACAGGTTGAATAAAGTAAATAGCAATATCAAGAAAAGATTCCATGTTCAATTGAATATCCTGTAACTGTAGCACCATGATGGTGTCTCATTACTGACACCCTTATTAAGACCAATGAGGCAACATTTGAAGAATAATGGCAATGACGAACAGATTTCAGGAATCAAGAGATAAAGAGGGAGAGAAGAGTAAAGGTGAGATGTGTAAAAATGAAGGGAAAGAAAGAGCATCCACTGATCTAAAATTTGGCATAGGTCACACAGTCATGATTATAATGAGAGGATGAAACCAAACAGAAGTTAGTGCAGTAGTGCTTCAACTTTCACAGTGCTGATATGATGTGAAAGCTTTGCTCTTATATGTATACGATTATCAAAAGGTGTCACGTGACATGTCTAATAGTAAATTGCTGAATCTCAGTATAATTTCATCAGTTAGACCTACAAACAATATACTATACAGCAACACTGACATGGAAAAAAATGAGGGAAAGAAAAGAAAACGGAGAGATATGAAAGCAATTTTATGTTGAATATGAACAGAAAGATGGGAAAGTCAGCTTAAATTAGATATTTTCATCTACAAACTAAATCATCTACATTGTAATTATATGAAAAAATTAAAAGGGTGTATGGTGGGTGTATTCTATACTTGACTAAATTTTGACTCGGGCCAACTCTGAATGCGAAGGAATCACGGCAGGAAAATAACATAAACATTGTACGCTATTTCCAAACCCCACTTTAGTTTGACTTTTGTCGTAAAACATATATATCGAAAAATAGAAACCTATCATCACAACCAATATAATCAGTATTATCACATAAAGGAAAAAAAAACACTGATGAGTAATCGGAATAACTTGTAATTTTACAAAAACATGACCGTAAAGTCTATTCTTTTCGTATAACATTCCCTTCCTGTCAGCGTGCACTGAAAAGGATGTTTCATGCGTGTCTACGACTTACGAGAAGGAATGATGTTAAATGTCTTCTACACACATATTACTTTGGGAAATGACAGTATTGTTGGAAATCATTTCCCTTACAAAGCAGCTGAATTTGATATTGATACATCAGACTCGAGGACATCATCCCCATATATTCGAAAATAGGAAGAGGAATAGTTAAAGAGTTATTCCACCCAACAATTCTGCCATGCCTCTGTTTAGTCTTTTATACCCAATTCTGTGTACGATGTATGTGATTTTCAGCAAAATTGAGTCAATTTCTTTACGATCACACAAATTCTCGGAACATGCAGCAGTTATTTTCTAGACCATAAACATCTCTCAAATGCTTGAGTCAGTTTCTTTCAAAATGAAGCAGAATGGCATATAGTATACCAGAACGTTATCTCAACATATTTTTATAGACGTTTCATGATCATGTAGATTTTTAAAAGAAATTTCTTTTGTGTTCATTATTATTATCGGTATTGATTTGATCAGGTGCCGCGAAACATTTTTTATTAGGGGGGGGGGCTGACACCAAAACAGGTGGAGGGCCCTTGCGAGTGTTCTGGGGGCTCCGCCTCCCGAAGCCCTTCTTTTTTATTTTTGAAAATGTTTTTTTTTAGGCCAATTAAATGAGCAATTTACAATTTAGAGATTTTTTTTTTTCTAGCCCAAACTGTGGGCCCCAAAGCTTCCGTGGCCCCTCTTGATTAGCACCAACTTAAAATGATGATGGAGAAAAAGATGCCAAATATATTTAACAAATTTACATTTTTATTAATGAAGAAATAGATGTGTTCAAAAATGGAATTTCCAATAAAAAAAGATGATTAATAAAATGAATTTTTACTTAAATGAAAAATAAAACGAAATGTTATTTTGACCCTTAATGTTTTTACTTTCATGATGATGATTTAGAGTTTTCAAATTCAAAAATAAAATGTAATCTGTTGTGTTTTGATAGAGCAACAAGTAGAAATCGGTGAGTTTTACCATTTTTATCCTTTAATATAATGGTTTTCTCTATAGCTGCATTGAGTATGCGCATGAATTGTCAGGGAAGTTCAGGTCGCAGCTGTGCGGTGCTCAAATGCCACAAGAATTGGAGAAAGTTTAAAAATTGGAAGCTACATGAGCGCGAAATTCACTCGCTTTAGCCTCATGAAGCCTGTTTGTGTGAGAAGCCGTACTCCCTACGCAGGTTTCCGTAAGCACTGTGAAGGAATTCGTCGCCAGTGGATAAAAACATCAACAGAAAGGACTTTGAAGTCAAGAAACATTATCATTATGTACTTTGGCGTAAGCATTAATGAGTGAAAACATGACTTTGTAAACAGGGTAAGATTGAGGGCTCCCGTTTACTACGGCCTCTATGCTACAATCGAGCTTCTACTGACAAAACTAAGTTGAAAAACCATCGAAAGTAAAAAAAAACAAAACAAAAAAAAACATCATACCTTCATCCGTCAGATATCGCCATTGTCTTAACTCATCTACCCATGTATCTTTGCTTTATTCTATTGATCTAGAATAAAGTAAATGGAACAATATAAGGGCATATCTCATGTCTTACATTTATTTTGTACACAGAGCCAATCGCGGTAAGCGTGCTCGCCCACTGCATCAATGGCGTCACCAATGACAATGACAATAAGAATAAAAGTAACAATGTCAATGACAATGATTCTATTTCTTTGACGGCCCCTCCTGTGGGCATAGAAGAAATATAACAGGTTATAACAATGGTAATGACTGGCATAAGAAAAATACAAACAAAGGGGAAAAAGAAACAAACATGATAATAATAAACATATGTACAATAATAAGAGCAATAATAATAACTGGCACAAATTGAGCCACCCACCCCCAGAGAGTAGCAAAAGCTATAATACCGTATTTTGTTCTCCTCAATCCGGAAACCGGAACAAAGACACACACACCCCTCTGAGAACATGTGGGCACAATCCAACAAAATCTGAAATCATGCCATAATACAAGACTGTAACCACTATGTACAGTCGACTATATTAAAGATGACATCAAAATTTGGACATAATTAATTTACAAAACCTTGAAAGATTTTCAAGTCTTTTGTATTTCTCATATTAAACAACTTGTGCATTTTAAGAACATTTGGTCTGACAAGATAATTTCCTCTAATTAAAGTTTTCCTTTCACTTACAAGAGCAGGACAATTAAACACAAAATGAAACTCGTCACCTGGCTCAAGTGTCACATGACATACAAGATTGCAGGCTCTGATTGGGCAGGTAACGACAATTAGCAACAGGTAATCTATGATTTCCACAACGATATTTACAGAGTTCAATCCTATCTGCAAAATCTAATTTCACTAAATAGTTCTCAAAATCAAAATCTTGTGTGAATATCCTATAATTCATACATAAACGGTTTCTATTAATTTCAGCATTCCATTCCTATTTTGCAATATTATTTAATCTGAGACTCACAGTTGACTTAACCCACTTAAAGACGCTAGGTCGTGGGCTTTCATAGGGAATTGACACCATGGTGCTTACCCAGTAACAGGTGTTGTCCATCACTGTGAGTTTTATGACCAACATTAATGTAATGCTCTGTATACTTCACCCTTTACCCGTATGGCAAAGTCATTATCTCACTTTCCCTGGCCCGAGAATGCCCAAAACAGGCCGAAGAATGCTTGTTTTGCTGTGCTCCAGAAATGTAGCTCTGGGTAGCTCTATTACAGGTATTTTTCACAAAGTCTGGTGTCAGCAAATTATGATCCATTCCCCATGAAAGCCCACGACCTAGTGTCTTTAACATCCAGAACCATATCTTCAACAGTCCACAGGTTAGACGCGACAAAAGGGCCCTTAGCTCTCCAAATGGCTTACGCAGTAAAACCGCGCTAAAGTCAGCGCATATAAACGTGCAGAGCGCACTGAAAAAAAAGAACAACACCAACCAAAACAAAACACACGTGCAAAGAAAAATACCAGAACAGTGACTCAAGACCTATGTTATAGTCTGTCGATTAATCTGGCTCTAGCTGATGATCAAATGTCATTCCTTGGATGAATCGGTAAGATCATTATTATAATTTATTCACAAAGTTTGTTCCAGTAGAAATTATAGGTTTTAAAGGCATTTGTGCATTTAATTCAGTTTTAATAGGTGACTGTCAGAGTTACCTCGTTTCGTAGTGCACTGCAACTTCAACTTCATGCATGCATGCATGCATAGTCTAGTTTTACAGATAAAGTTGTTAATAATAATAGTACATGTAACGTTGTATTATGAAATATCCTTCCTCTGTTATTTCTTTTCATATTACTGTATAATCTTTGAATATCAATTTTTGTATTTTATTTCATCAGTATGGCAATTTCTTTAAACCAAGATTTAAGCAGTCACATGCAAGAAAAAGCGAAGATGTGTCTTAATGTTGAAACGTTAGTTGCCGCTAGTTTACGTTAGCAGTTGAATGCACGATATGCCTTACCCTTAAATTCATTGACGTTTGTGCATGTCTATTTCACTCCATATACAATCATGGGACTAGATCTTAACTTCAGACCTGCTTATACCAGTCTCTTGAATTTGTTGATACATATTTGAGGCCTCAATTTTCCCATGCTGAATTTACCAGTCAGGAATTCATTTTAATAGAAAATTTTAGCAGAGCTCCAACAAGTTATATACATGTACAGTGTATTTCCTACACAGAGTAAAATAAAGTTAGGCCTCGGCCCTAGATCTAGGCTAGCATATAGTCTAGCTGATTTAGGGCCAGACTAGCTAGGACCTTGTCCTAGCTCGGGCTCTGAATAAGGATGGAATTAAAAATAACTGTTTATGTATCACAACCCTGTGAGCACAGACCTGCTTTTAGAAAAATTAAGAAATCAATAGAAAAAGGTGAAGCTGAAAATGGAGGGGGGGGGGCAGGGCATTGCTTATAATTGAGAGAAGGATGGGAGGGGGCAGATCATTATTCACAAAAAATGCCTCCCCACCCTTCCCATGGTGTATTGCTTGATTTGTCTTCAGTTTTGAGTGCATTTATTGTCTCTGTAGACTTTCTTTTTTATTAAAGCAAGTGAATTATAAACTGAATTTCAATTATTAGGCAAGTGAATTACAAACTGAATTCCAATTATTAGGCATAATGGAATATTTAGTTAAATTAATTTTAGATTAATCAAAATTGAAACAATACTAATCACAAAACAACATTACTTAATGGATTAAATGTATTACTGTCTAATATTTCATATTAGAATGAATGACACTTTGTATTCCATACTCATTTAATGCTGTTGGTGTACTTCAGCTTTTCTAAAACAATAAATCTGTATATCAGTGTGATTCATCTAAGCAGTTGGCTGCTTCTAGTGCCATTTCATGTATAAATAAAAGGGATTTTTTTTTTCTTTTTACAGGCCATTGATATAGAGCAGCTCAGCCAGGTCATACTTGTCCCTATCATCCTTGTCATCTCCAGGCAAATATAGAAATGTTAAACTGTAACTTATTGGCAAAGCTGGAAGGAGAGGGGTAGGATATGATAACCACATTTAATTCAATGATGCTGGAAATGTCAGGTCACTGCATTCATATCAGAGGAGGAAGTAGAGGTGATCTAAGATCCTGAAACAATAACTGAAGTTGGATTCTCTTTGCGTCAACCCAGGATGAACTTCACAATGATGGAGATCCTACAAAATAAACATGGGTATGGCTGTACAGGATGTCACTAGAACCTGTAGTGTTTGGAACTTTGGATGCCTTAATGGTCTACGATCACATCCTTTCAGTGGGTGAATGAACTTACCAAAGCCATGAAAGCTGAGCATGACCTCTATATTATGTGAGAACTGACTGACAGCGTCCAGCTGTACTACAGTTGAAGTTATGAGGAAGTGATATTGCTACTACTTTAATGAACAAAGTGCAAAGAATTGCTTTTTGTATCTTCATAATTTGGGTGACAAGTGCCCTGATAACTCATGACACTAGGAGCAATCTCACTTTCAGGATGATATTATCATTATTTCATAGATAATATTTAATTCCAAATACCCACTGTGTTTGTGAGCTTGCAAGAGCAAACGACTTGAAAAGTAAATTTAAAACTAACAAATTTTTAATTATTGGATTAACAATAAGTCTATCTTTTGATGTCATACAGGATTTTTTTTCTTCGTGAATTATGTCACATGTGCAATGATATAAATTTAGATGGAATTGCTTCCTTGTATCTTAACTATACCAAAAAAAAAAAAAAAAAGCCTACTAGCTAAACTTTGTAAAAGAAAATAATAGGTAGATGTGAAGAGATATTTTGGGGTAAGTGATTTTATTTTATTTTTTAGTGAAAGGAAAGGAAAGGAAGATGAATTTATTTTAGGAAGAAAGTACAAACACTCTCCACTCTTGAATTCATTACAAACCGAAAGTATTTAACATTTTCAGACTACAGCTTAATAAAGAGCACCATTCCAGTCGGATTTAAATCCTAATTTAAAGTACAGTGTATGTCAACTTTTGTTTTGAATAAAAGTTACTAGTATGACAAGTGCAATTAAGGAAAATTTCATTTCATTCCATGTTGTACTGACCTATTATGTATTTCAAAGTTCACAGTTCATATCTTTTATTGATCCATATTTGAAGAAAAAAAAAACAACAGAAAATTGGACCTCCACTGGCAGTGCAAATACAAAAGATACTCTGTAGATAACAAACTGAACGATGAAGTAAGACAATAAAACATAATTTAGGCACACACTTGAAATAACTGCTCATGATAAGAAGGTGAGTCAAAATAACAAGGGAGATATAAAGAGAGAGAGAGAGAAAGAAAGCAATTGAGGGAGCTGATGGAGAGCTTGAGAAACGAAAGATAAAAACGGTGAAGCAGAGAAAAGGTGAGAAAACTAGAGATGGTGGAAATAGAAGGGAAAGAAAGAGGGAGAGAAAAGAAAAAGAAAGGAAAGATAAACGAAAGATAAGAACGATGAAGCACAGAAAACTAGAGATGGTGGAAATAGAAGAGAGAAAGAGAGAGAGAAAAGGGAAGAGAAGGAAAGACATAGACCGAGTTGGAAGGTATGAAGGAGAGAAAAGAACTAGCTGACAGAAAGAAACATGAACATAGAAAGAAGCACGGGATTGAAAAATAATTTGAATGTTGATGCCTTCTGAATGACTTGTGATTGAATGGATGATAAATGGTTCTGATTTGTTGATGATGTTGTAGTAATGAACAAGCGTGCTAGTAATTATTAAATTGATTTTCACTGCATTTTCATCACAAATATTATTTAATAGCAACATAAAATCTATGACACACGTTTGCCAAATAGGGGCAAATCCATGCAAACTTTAAAAGGGGCATTAACATTCTGAGAATACCCCACCCCTTCCCCCAAAAGACCACTAAAATTGAAGGACCGTGAATTAAAGATGACATTTTTGCTCCAAAATTCACTTTAAGACAGACAGATGTTTCATGAAAAATATATGGTGAACAAAGGGGATTTCACCCCCATCCTCCTATATCTCCTTGTTAATATGAAAAAAGAAGCAATCACAAAATTATTTTCGTAAATTTGTGATTGAAATTCACTTAATGACAAAAGTGTATATTTTACAAAGATTTATTTGAGCAAAGATGATACGGCCCCTTCCTCCCTGGATATGACGCCCCTGAAATAGAGGCGGCGGAACATCGGGCTCGGACAAAGAAAGTGGAGGGGCACCTTTTGTCTGCCAAACAATAGGTGCCTTTCCACTTTCATTGTACGAGCCTGAAGTTCCGCCGCCTCTGCCCTGAAATATGACCCCTCTCCTTTTCTACAATCTTTGCATGATATAATCTTTTATACTCGCAACAGAATAGCTTTATTCTCTATTTATATATTTCTACGTAATATAATTGTTTATGAAAAAAAAAATGATTTCAGCTTAATTGTGATTGGAAATGCAAGCAATTTGAAAGCTAATTTCAAGGCCGTCTCACGGACGTGTACAAGGTCATTTAAGGTCATTTTAAAGTCATTTTGAGGTAATACAAGGTTTAGGGAAGACAAAGATAACAAGGAAAATAATATTCTGTCTATTATATAATGTAAATATCCGTCATGGTACTAGGAGAACGTTTAAGTAGCCCCTTAGACACGTTAGGAATCTTGGCGAAAATGGTATCAGGGATTGACATATTTAACCTTGGTCACGCCAGAATGTCAGAATAGCGCGCGTGGAGCGAAAATATGTTTTTTTAATTCCTCGATTTAGACACTTAGGGACGGAATTTTGAAAAACCGTTTGCATATTCAGATTCTGCAGCATTTATACTACAATACAGTGTTGAAATCTCATTTTTGAAAAATTTTGCCCTAAGGGCCCTTTTGTTGCGTCGCGGCCCATATAAGATATGCCCTGATATTGTTTCATTAACTTTATTCTAGATCAACATGGAAGCATGTGTAGATGAGGTAAGACAATGGCTATATCTGACAGATGTATGAATTTATGATGTATTTTTGTACTTCCGTTGCTTCCCCCCCCCCCTTAGTTTTGTTTTAGCTTTGTTCGATCGGGGCATGGCAGCCCCATACTGCTGGCACTGTCGCACTTGCGGTGCTGCACTGCCACAGTACATGGGAGGCGCGTTTCCGCTTTATACCGTTGCCTAGGCATTTTCGCGAAAAAATCCTACAAGTGCTTTGGTGAGAGAGTCCTCAGCGCACAAAGACAACAGCCAAGATTATCCACTGCATGTACATGTTAATACATTGTAATAATGTGCGCGAACCAGCTGAGCCCAATGTCTATAGAGTATTATATTTCTCTAAGGCTGAGCCTGATCTTATCTAAAGGAGAGAGAAAAAAAAAAAAAAACGTTTAAATACATGAAGTGAGAGAAGAAGATAGATGGGAGGAAGAACAAATAAAAACATACGGACATTGAAGAGAATAGATGAGAGAAAGAACAAAGAAATACATGAAGAAAGAACAGAGGATACAGAAATCAATACTTATTCATGTTTTTTTTTTTTCCTTTTATCTATACCTTTCCCTTTTCTTCATGGACTTCTGGGCCTATGGATCCATCTTTTTTTTCTACATTTCTTTGGGCAATCCTCTCATCTGTTTCTTCACCTTCAATTCCTTGAAGGCCCCTTTTCCTTCTTTATATCTTTGCTTTTTCTTTCATCTATTCTCTCTGTACACATACACGATCGCCACGTGTGCCGCTGTACGTGCTATAGGGCGTAGGAGAGCTGAAAACAGAGAAATTCATATCTCTGCGGTTGAAACGAAACCTAGACCAGCACGTTTAATGCAATTAATTGAAAAACTGCCTAAATGGCTACGGTGTAAAACGGAAACGCGCAAACGGGAGCCTAGCCCTTAATTTTACCCTGTTTACATGATTTCAGTCATTATTGTACCCCTAACTACATAATGATAATGTTTCTTGACTTCAAAGTCCCGTCTGTTTTGTTTTGTTGCTTTTTTTTTTTTTTTTTTTTACGCACTGGCGACGAATCCCTTCATATTCCTTATGGAAACCTGTGTGAGGTGTATGACTTCTCAAACAAACAGGCTTTACGAGTCAAAGGCGAGTGAATTTCGCACTCAGATCAGTTAGCTTGCAATTTTTAAGCTTTCTCCAATTGTTGTGGCAATTTAGCACCGCACAGCTGAGACCTGAACCTCCCTGATTATTCCTCATTGCAAACATTAAAAGAAATTTGCATAATTGGTCCAAATTAAAAAAAAAATCAGACGAATGTATCAAACTCGCTATTGACTTCTGTACTGTAAAAGTTGGGGTGCACACTGCAGTGTGGCGACCAGTCCGCTGCCCTCTCGCTTTGTTGTCCGTGCAAGCTGATATCAGTTAATATCATTTAAGTTAAAAAAAATAAATAAATCACGTACCTTTGACAGCGACGCTGCAGCATAAATTCCTGTGTAGAAGTCGTCATCCAGGTGCCGGGCACTAATCTCAGCGATGGTCAACGATTGTAAGTCCTGCAGTGAACAGAGACCAATTGCTGCTAATGCGTGATCTTTGATGGGCTTGTCAACAGCCAGTTTTTCAGCAACCGAAGAAGATTCTCTCTCCTGTTATACAAATAAGTGATATTGTTAGCATTTGATCTCTTTTAAAAACAAACAAACAAACAAACGCATACGACTCAATGAATAATTGTAGAATAATAAAAAGCTATGTGTCTACTATGTTAAAAGGACTTTCATCTGAGAATTCTGTCTGATTGCCCTATTGCAAGCATCCTTTTGTGGAGGTAATTACAAAAACAGACAGACGCAGAAAAGTGGTATGTAATAGTTAATTGGACGGTGAATGTCAACTTCCAGTGTGATTACAATTAGTGTTTTTGTAGATCATCTGGATGGTGAGCTCTTTTTTTTGCGTTCCATTTTTATACTGTTAATTTCTTTTCTTTGTCTTTTTTTTTTGTTGGTCTTGGACATAATACTTTTCATTCCTTCATCATGCTCATGGACATCTTGAAGCGTGTAGTACTTGAACGTCAAAGCAATAAAAGGAATTGTCATCGCGTAAAGTCCACGTACTGCTTATAATACGTTTCAACTGTGATCTAATTTGAAAATGAAACGCATTTTGCATTAAATATGAAGTGTCAAATAATCATCCACGGATCCAGGATTTGATGGGGGGCATGGCCATGGCATTTTTTTTTTTTTAATAAACTAGCATTAAAAAAAGTGTTGTAGATGGGGGGGGGGGGAATGGATATTTTTTTTTTTTTTTTTTTGCATGTTTGCCTGCATGTGTCCTAAAAACCGTATTAGGGGAGTAGGCGTATCCTATTATCCTGGCACAGGTCCAAAAAAAAAAACCCACAAAACAACAAACCCCCCCCCCCCCAAAAAAAAGTTGTACATTACATTTGCTATTTCATTCTTCTTCTTCTTTTTCTACTTCTTCTTCTTCTTCTTCTTCTTCCTTCTTCTTCTTCTTCTTCCTTCTTCTTCTTCTTCTTCCTTCTTCTTCTTCTTCTTCCTTCTTCTTCTTCTTCTTCTTCTTCTTCTTTGGCCCCCCTTTTTTTTTGGGGGGGGAGGTACCAAATATAGTAAAAAAAAAATGAGCTGAAAAACACTAATTTTGAGTCGAGGGGGAGGGCCAAGGCCCGTTCGCCCCCCCCCCCCCCCCCCCCGATTCGCGCCTGCAAATAATCAGATTTGTTCCAAGTGAGGTTCGAAATAATGATAGGAATATTTCAAACGAAATGCTGGATTATGCGAAACATTTTAGTCTGAGTAAAACTAAAGGGTGATGTTCATTATTCCGAAGGTTCGTTA
>JAPZVO010001988.1:0-12000 GCA_029962745.1 Echinometra lucunter | reverse complement strand
ACTGTAAGCTAACTACGCAGTAGTGGGTCATTTTAATCTAAGTAAAATTGAACATTATAATATTCCCACTATACCTGTGTTAGAAATCGTGAATATCAAGGGAGAAAAAAAAATATTTTCAAATTATCAAAACAGACCATTCAAATGCATTTCAAACTTATGCAATTTTTGCAGAGCAAATATTATATCATTTTAAAAATTTGAAATCCTTTTTTTATTCTTTTTTTTTCAAAATCATTTTAGACAAATGTGCCATCTGTTTGGAGCCAGAAGGGCGTTAAGTCTATATAAAATGGTATGAGTTAACGCCCTTCTGGCTCCGAACAGAGGATGTGAAAGGAGATCGTCTCCGGCTTCGTGATAATATTGTGTTTTTCTTTTGTCATGTTTGTTCCATTATTTTAAGTGGTTTTATTTAATTTTTCATGTCGTCATTTCATTTTTGTATTCTTTAAATTGATTGTTTAGTTGTACATTCATTTGATAAACAACAGTGATTGTGGGGTTATAGGATTTCCCTGGCCCTATACACGTCAAGCTTTGGATCATTGTTCCAAAATTTTCCTATCAATCGTTAGATTTCAGGAATAAAGTCAGGAAATTTGCCCAATTTGTTCAAAAACATGATTATTTTGAAACCTCTCTGTAACACATCTCGACATTCATTTTACTTAGCTCTTTGCAGGATGTTAGAGCTTGAGAGTTGTCCTTTTAACCTATATAATCATGCGTTGGAACATTCTTTTATTATCAATATTCCTTTCATGATTCCGGGGGGGGGGGAGGAAATAGTGCAAATGTATGAAAGGAACGTACTATATCTAACTGCCACTCTACCCGTGCATGCGCCTAAAAAAATGTGTTTGTGTTTGAATTTGTTCTTTTAAAAAAAGTGTTCTTGATGATAATTAATCCCCTTCTCCCTACCTCTTTTCCTCTCCTCTCCTTATTTCCTTCCTGTACTGTTTTTCTTTTCCTCATAACCAAATGACGCCTTCTAAAGGGAAATGTAGCCCGGATCAGTTTTGGAGGGGGGGGGATGGAGAGAAGTGGTTTGGGGAGGGGATTCCGTCGGGGTCGGTTGTGGGGTTGGGGGGTCTCGATTTACTGCCTGTAGCGGTCCTCGATCGGATTGGCAGTGTTGCTTAGGGGTAGCGGAGTTTTAGGGCAGCTCTTGATTTGTTCTGTGCACGAGATTTCATGTTTTCCCCATTGTCTCTCGGGATGTATGGGGCGCCAAGTTTTAACTGCGTTATTCGGTCTCAAACTACATAGTTTTGTGACAAAAATTCACTCTAGATTATATTTTGTTACAGAATTCATGACCAAGAATCAATTCCGTTACAAAATGATTCCAGACAGATCATTATATAACAAAATATGTCGGACTTTTTTCACCGTAACAGGACTTATTTGGATATAAAATAGTGTACGATTCCAGTTCGCCAAGTAATTCGGTCTACTGAAACTACAATTTTGTCACAAAATTCACTCAAAACTCATTATGATACAGAATTCATTACCAAGAATCAATTCTGTTGCAAAATAACTTGACAGAATATATTTTGTTTACAGAATTGCCTATATGTTGGACACATGGCGCCCTGTAGCGCCAATGCTAAACTAGGTTATTTGGTCCAAAACTACACAAGTTTATGATAAAATTCAATGAAAGCTTTAATACCTGTTATAGAATTTATATTTTGTAACAATAAGAATAGAAAAAAATGTAGATGTACGTTACTAAAGTCATGAAAAGGGAGTGACAGTCATATAGTTACAGTCGGAGAACACACACTTGAACCGGTTCTCAGTATTAAAAAAATCTTTTTTAGCTATCTCATAAAATCTTTAAACAATTATATTTTAGGGCAGCAATCACGCTTATTCCAGCAGCAAGATGCCCGGATACTAATATTTTTTTTTGCAGCGAGATGTCCGATTATCCTCAAATTCTGCAAGGAGGTGTAGTATAAAATCATCTAGTGTATTTTGTATATTTCTTTCTTCTCTACTTGCTCTAATTTAACATCTAGACATGTCTATAGATAAAGAATTATTTGGGAAAGCAAACGAATCGGGCATGAAAGAGAGGTGACCGAATGTATTTTAGATATCTCATAGGCCTGTGTTGTATTTTGTTGACGAAATGATAATTTATGATCCAAAGAGTGTGCTTTCCTTGCTCGCTTCTCTCTTAATTGAGTCTTAATTACTTAGGCAACCCCTATCGATATTGATACTACTTTTCTTGTAGGCCCTGCCATAATCATCATTACATACTGACACATCCAGAAAGGAAGGAACAAAAATTCTTGATCAAGCATTTGTCCAGAATGTAAGCATTGAGGGGTTCGAACCCGTGACCTCTTGTATAATGGTCAAGCGTCCTTGTCAATATCCTCGTATTATCATATTGGTTTAGTATGGACATCCAGAGCATGCACACATAATATGAATACAATTTTTAAAAGTCTCTGTCACTGAATATCAAATAATAGTGCTTCTTCATGTCTCAGCGATTCCACTGAAATTTTGTGTGAATCTAACCCACTCTGGGTTTTCCCCAAGCGCACAAAATCCCACGTTTTCTGTTTGTATGCACTTCTTTGTCTTTTCAAAATGTACTTGTCATTGAACTGTTGAACAATGAAAATATCAATATTTCTCCCCCACTGGTTGCCTTTGAATCACGTCTGGCTGTATCTACCCATTTTCTATTAGGTCGGTTAATTTTGCTACAGCCGTTTATGTTATCTCAGCTGCAGAATATCTTGATGAACGATATCTAAAAAAAAATCTTTATGTGTACTAGTGTACTGTGTGTACTACTTGACTTTAAGCCATCTTTTAAGTGACAACGTCTGAATCTTTTCTAATTCTTCTGTTACCTTTTCTAAATTTATGATTAATCCGTTACACTGAAGATAACCGGAAAGGGCGACTGCAGGCCTGGATAATTTAGTGCTCTACACGGCCCGCATGTAGGGGCGGCGCCATGGTATTTTAAAAGTGGCTGATGACCCCCAGGCGATTTTACGTTTTAACAGAACAATGAGGGCTTTTATAGTTGCACGACCCCTCTTTCCCCATACTTTTTTCTTCTTCTGTTTCCCTTCTTCTTATTTTTTTTGGATCAATTCAAAAGTCATAGGGGCGGCCGCATCTTCCTCCTTTCCGCTGTAGCGTCACCCTTGGCCGCATGATAATGGTTTTTTTTTTTAGCTTTTGAGGGCCGGTCGATGTGTAAGCGCTGGCAGTGATAGTGGTTGAGCCGGGCCTGTCACACATTAAAATTAGCCCGCTCGCCCATGTAGCTGGGTAAACTATGATTTGAATACCACATCGATTCCCCTCATTCTATTCCCAACTAATTAGAATATACCACCATCAAATCCCTCCTCCCCACCCTAACCCCCCCCCCCCCAAAAAAAAAAAACAAACAAACAAACAAAAAAACAACCAACCAAGCAGACAGACAGACAGGCAATCAAAAAATGTTAAATACCATTATTTTACACTTATATATTCTATATATATTTCACGTACACTCTTGCCTTATGTCGAATGGGCTATCATTTTGCTATATCTTGGCATAATATTGCATGAACCGTTGAATGGAATAGAAGTGGTTTAGTTCCGTTTTCGCTGTCGCTTGATCAAAAGATCAGCAATCAAACGGCGCATCATAATACCCACAATGCATCATTACAGCCCGGTTCACGAATTACATACGTTGTTCCTGATACTGTAACCAGGTAGGAGCGAATTATAAGATTCCTTATATTTATATGATTCTTACAGCAGTGAGAATTACTAATGGTTCGTTTAATAGCGTTTGTTCTATCTACAATTGTCAAAGAAAGGTCTCTCGTTGTACATTTGCGCATTGTCAGAATGGATTACAGGGTGTACTATATATGTATATATACATATATATATATATATATATGTATATAATTCACGTAACCCCGTGGTGTTTTGTAAATCCATGAATTTGAATCATTTATAATTGAGATGCTATTCGAAGTAGTATCGAGTATACTAGGTCCATAATTTTTTGACGTATAGTTAACATGGTTACTAATCAGGAAATATTACATTGGCTTATTGTGTTAAAAGTGAATTAGTCATGATCCTTGTACAACATTTGCTATGTTTGCATATACCACAGCATGTTTTATCACTCGAAGGAGGTACTACGGAGGCATTTTGGGGGCACGCCTGTGGACCCGTTCGTCGTGCAATCTCTTACGAACCGTCCGAGTTATCAACATTGAATTTCGTGCGAATCACCAGAGGAAGAAGATCTGGGCCCCGTTTCATAACACCTGTCATAAATAACAAGTTGCAATAACTGTTATAAGCTATTAAAATCTTTGTGTCTGATTGGCTGAGAGCAAATATGTCATGGAAATGTGGCAGTTGTTAATGATAACATGTTTTATGAAAAGGGGCCCTGATTAGATCTGGGAGTATGTAGGTCAAAGGTCACAGAATTCCTGAAGCGTCCGCTGTATTATGTATGAAAGATAAAATGATTTTCGGGAAATATTTATTTGATAATTATTTGATAAAGGTATATACCATGTAAACCACTTTTTTATAATGGTCAAGCGAAACAGGTGGTTAATTTCCAAAACGTTGGGTTAAACGCCAATCATTTGCTCTAGATTATCGAAATTGCACATGCTATATGGACTAGTTGGAAGAATGCCACTCCCTCTGTTAAATTTCAGCAAGTTGATTTCTTTGATTTTGATATAAACCTAAATATTTCTGGACAGATAGTAATGTTTCAGACTACAAAATCAAGGAAAATTTATGATTGTTTTATCAAAGATCTACGTGAACCATATGACTTGCAAATGAAGGATTTTATTAACAAATTTGACTTAATGGATCAAGAAATAAGTAATCATTTTGTAGCGGCAAGGAGTACAAATATACCATTCAAATAATCTTATAGGCCTAGAGTGTATTTTGATGAAATAAAAAACATTTCTGTAGCAAGAACTTGGAATTTTTGGCTCGCCGCTCGTTTCGCTTCGCTCGCTCGCAAAATAAGAAACAGGGTGGCTCATATACTCTAAAAAGAAGTGTCAACTAAAAAATGAAGAAGAAGAAGAAAAAAAACCCCGAGGTCTGCGATATGGTTTGAAAACTATTTCTGGTGTGGTTGATTGGGACGGTAGATTAGACTGAGAATTAGACTTTGCTTAGTCGATTCTTCACGCTTGAACCCCACATCATTTCCCGATTGGTCGCTTTGCTCCCTTATCGAGGATATTCAGTGTCAATCATCCCCCAAACCACGGACACAAATTTGATTTGATTTGATTTATTTATTTTCTTCTGCATTGATAATATGTACCAGATTTTTCGGGTAACATACGTAAAATAAAATACAAAATAATTTTTACAATGAATAATATCGCAAAGTATTTGTAATAATCATTTACAAAACAAATGATAAATTGTCAATTCTATTTTATTTTTGGTAATTCAATTCAACATAAGATTTAATTAAAAATAAGATTATTTGCAGAAGAAGGACTGCCACTATAAGCAATGTGCATGAAAATCAACACCCATGTACTCTACTCCTCCTCCTCCCGGTGTTGTCACTCTATAGTCAAAGGTGTAACCATGATCGTTCGGCAAACAAGAATTTGACCCCTATTTCGTGTTGTTTCAAGTACATTTTCAGCCATTTTTACCTCTATTTGGCACAAAACGGGTACAAATTGGCCTTTTTTTCGCATTCCAAGTACACTTTTTGCAAACAAGGACCAGAAAAAACACACCCTCTTTTCAATGTCGAGTAGAGGTCTACAAGCTTAAAAACACATTTTTTTTTTTCAATTTCGAGTACAAGCTCATGAAAACAACCCCTTTTTTTTTCAAAATAGCGAACATGCTCAAAAAGAGACACCCTTTTACGCGAAATTGTGCGTACACGAAGTCAATACAGAGTGACGACACCGGGCTCCTCCTCCTCCTCCTCTCCTCCTCCTACTACTCCTCCCACTACTAACTTTCGATTTATTTAGCGTTGTTTAACCCGGAGCTGAAATAAGACTCATACATGAATTATATTCATAGTGAGCAGCTCCAGAGCTGAAGCTAGGCTATATAGGTAGTATAGTTTGAGGCGTTGTTACTCGGCGCCGTTATGGGGGACAGAGAGTTCAAACTGACAACCTTCCACTGTTCTGTATGTCTTCATTCGATCAGAACAGAATTGTGTCATAAAAATAATGAACTAATATTGCCTTAAAAACTGAGGTGCATGTATCAGAAAGGTACAAAAATAACAAGAAAGAAGCTGAAGACCTTTCTTTTCCTTTTTTTCGCTCGTCAGGACGTTTTTCGTGGCCTTCCCCTCGCCCTCAAAACAGAATTCCGTCTATCCCTAAACTAATAACTTCAGACTCCTTTTCTGCACCTCATCGTTCCATAGACCCGCACTTAGGTGCTATAAATGGTAAGAGAAGTTCAAATTTGTGTTCAGCACTTCTGTGTTTTGGGTAGAGGATAGTTCCTGCCTCTCGCAGTTACCTTTCAATTTGTTGTCATAGAAACGTCATAGAAATGAATAGGCCTATGTATAAGCTTTCGAAGGCAATATACGTATGAATTCCAGGTATAAATCTAGAGAACCCTCACCGATGTCGATTGCTCTCGCAACTCAAGGAATACGCGCTCATTCTACAATTTAAATGTCCCGAGTTCGATTCTTGCTCTTGCCATTTGCATATTTGCTGTAGTCAGTGGCGGCGCCAGGGTATTTTGATTTTTGATGGGGGGGGGGGGGGGGGCAGATGACCCATAGGTGAATTCATTGAGTTTTATATCAACAAATAGGGGTATTATGTAGTTGCAAGCCCCAGGCCTCTCTTTTGTCATCCTCTTCTTTCTTCTCCCTCCTCTTTTTCTTCTTTTTCTCCTCTTTCTTTTTCATTTTTTTATCATTTGAAAAATCATAGTGGGGCATTCCCCTTCGCCCTGGCTGTTATGATTGTTAACAATGGCGTTTATTTCGTCAGAAATAGTTAAAGTATCACAGCTATTACTGATACATATTCATTTCTATGACGTCAAATTGAAAGGTAAGTGCGAGCGACAGGAACTATCCTCTTATTGTGTTTTGAGAGTGAAGAATACAATTTATTGTGTGTTTACATGCACCGCTAACTATGATCATGGGGTTCCATGACATATGCTCCGTCGACATTTGCTCGGCCGACAACTGCTCCGAAAATTCCGACAAGTGCTCCGCGACAATTGCTCCGCGACTATTGCTCCGCTGACATTTGCTCCGTCGACATTTGCTCCGCCGACATTTGCTCCGCCGACATTTGCTCCGCCGACATATACTCCCCCGACATTTGCTCTGCCGACAATTGCTCCACCGACATATCGTCCGATATACGACATTTGCTCCGCCGAATTAATTATAATCTTTAATAAATTAATGATAATTCCACTCTGCTGCGACAATTGATCTTGATTATATTATTTTTTTCTACAATCATTTGGATATTTTTTTTTCATAAAAGCGCTCTTCTCCTTCTTCTCCTCCTTCTTCTTTCCCTTCGTCTTCTTCTTCTCCTTCTTCTTCATCTTATTCTTCTTCATCCTCTTCTTCCTCCTGTTCTTCTTCTTCCTCCTCCTCTTCTTCCTCTTCTTCTTCTCCTTCCTCCCTTTTCTCTTTGTTCTTGTTCTTGTTCCTTCCTTCCTCTTTTCATCATCTTCTTTACCATATTCTTCCTCTCTTCCTTTTACACTTCTCTTTTCCATCCATCTTCTGCCTACAAAGTTCATATCTAAAATAACCACTTTTTTGGCTTTCAATCAAAGTTTTGGAGAGCGGAAAATGGTATTTTAGAGCACTTCACAGCTTGAATATGATGCTTATGACAACATCTACTTATTTACAAATTACTGTATAATTTTTCTTTTCAGTCCTCATTTTTTTTTGTTTTGTTTTGTTTTGTTTTGTTTTGGTTTTTTTTTTTTTTTTTTTTTTGGGGGGGGGCAAAGCTTCTGAGTGGGGCCCCAATGCCCCCCCCCCCCTCTTGGTGCCGCCACTGCCGGCGGAGCACTTGTCGGAATTTTCGGAGCAGTTGTCGGCGGAGCGTATGTCGTGTCACCGAGCATACAAACTCTCCATGCTGTAATTCTCTCATTCTACCTTGGTTTTTTCCCACAGCGATCGATAGAGGTTTAGCTGTTTCCTGCCTCGTCCGTTCGTTCATAACGGTCGCGGACACAATAAGAATAAAAACTGAACTGCCTGACCTTGTTTTGTTTATTTGCATGATACTATGGTCTGCCCAATATAGGCCTACTCCGAAAATAGACAACACTAGTGACGTGTAAGTAAAACATGTCCATTCAATTACCATTACTTTTTGCAAATTACTGTAATGATTTCGCTGATTTTTTGAAGTAATGTGTACTGTGATGGCAGTGGCTGTGGAAGTATGAAAAGGTATCATCCCTGGTCATGTTGCAACGCTGAGTATCTTCTTGGTATAATGATGGGTGTATCATATGGCTTTGATTAATGGGATCTCCGCCGCCGATGGCGGAGCTCCGCTGCTCCAGACCGCGAGTTGGGTACAGTAAACATAGCAGATGCATGAGTTTACACTATAAAAAAGGTTTACCCAATATTTGGTGAAAAGAGAACAAGCATGTTGGGTAAAATGGTACCAAGTACTGTGTAAATTTCAATCAATATTGCGTTGATCCACAAAATCCACAAAACATGCATTTTACCTAATATGGGACAAAATTTTACCCAGCAAATATGCATGTTCTCTTTTTACCCAATATTTGCTTTAAAAAAAAAATCTACCTTCTTTAGGGTGTAGAGTGAATATGAATTATACCATATTTAGGCCAATACCTTCTCTACTATAGTTCTAATCTAACTGCAACAGCTACATGTATCCATGAAGACCTAAATTCTTACCTTAGCAATAAAATTTATAGAGCAAAACTGCTGTGGAGCTAAAGCGTTATTAACATAAACATTATTTTGTACTAAAAATCCAACAGATGTTCCATTAAGCAGTGAAATGAGCAGAATGTACTACATGAAGGCATGGCCGTACACAGCAAGGGGCAGGGGCAGTTGTGCCTTCCCCCGAAATTGTTAAGCCTTACATTTTTATTAAAAATTTCCCCCAAATCCACTCAAAGTGTGCATCAGATTCTTCACTTTCAATGTTTAAAAATGCAAAAGCACCCTCGTGACCAGCTCGGTCGCTTCGCTCCTGGCTTGCATGTTTCCTTGCACATTTTACGTATTCTTGCCCCCCCCCCCCCGGGGGAATTCTCGCATACGGCCTTCCATGTAGGTGGATGCCCTCACGGAGGAAATGAATCAAGTAAGAGATAACATGAGATTGACTTTGTAACCTGTGTAACTATTTATCTTTACAATTATATACAGAATGTTAAAATGTGAAAAGTAAAATTTTGATTGCATTCTCTGTATTTTATTAGATTTTGCTATATATAACTTTATTTACAGTTTCTTCTAAATGTATTTTTAAAAACTTAATTTTCAGTCATTTATTCCAAATACACTTTTGTCCCTTCCATTTTACAGTTCTGAGTGAAGATAAAGACGCGTCCATGACATCATGGGTGGAATCGAAGATAGAAAGAGTGAGTTCTTATCGAAATATGATATTTGTGTATGTTAGGTAACGTAACCAAAGCAAAGATATTCTTTTTGTACACGTAAGTAAACATGATGTTCCCTTACTAGATACAGACTGTAATGTGCAGCTTGAATATAAATGATGCCTATACATGTATAACGGGTAAGTTCTGAATCAAAGGAAACCAACACCGTTATTAAATCAAAGCTGAGATGAAATAAAACACATCGGCTAAAATTCGAAAAAATTCGGACACCAAATTAGAAAATGATGGCTATATGAAATTTTCTATTTGACGTTTTTTGACACTACCATAGCTATTGATGATATCATTTGTGTACAACTCTCAGTATGTTTTTTTACACACCTAATTTAACCATTTCGTTTTCCTTCAGATTTGCACATTTTCTTAAGCCAAACCCAAGATCTAGTTGGAGTGTTTTCTCCACAACATATTTGGGATAAGGACAATGAAAACATGTGATCTTCAAGAAAAGAAAGAAAATGTGAAATTCTGTATACAAAAAATACAACACGTATCACTAATAGGTATGGTAGTGTCAAAAGGAGACAATTTGAGGTAGGCATAACTTTCTTATTCCGTGTCCGATTTCAAATTTTCGCTGATATTTTTTTTATTATGCCTTGGCTTTGATTAAAAAATACTCGACCTGAGGGTTTTGGTTTCCTTTTAGATGTGTAACATTTTATAAAATCGTCAATGTAGAAAAGAGTTCAAAAGTCCAAGAGTTCAAGAGTTTATTTTTTCATTAAAAAAACAAATAAATTTTGAAAAATCAAACATACACAAGTTCAATAACAGGATACCTTTATATAACTTGAAATATAAAAAAAAGTCAATCAATAGAATATATATTAAAAAGCACAGTATGCAAAATATGATATAGTAAATACGTGCGAATGCAAGAAAGATATTATCTCGTGACTTGGATTGATATAAACCAAACTATTGATAAACTGTTAATATTCTTCTTGTATTCGCACATTTTTACTGATGTGCGAATGCAAAAAGAGCATTGACTTAAATTGATATACACTGAAATATTAATAAACTTTTAACTTTTGTTCAGATATTTTTCCTAATAATTGGATAATTCATTTGAGTAATGGCATGTTTTGTCTCATTATCAAAACGTGTATAAATGACATTTATTTTTCAATAATCTGAATTTATACACTGTTCATCAAAATTTACATAAGCCTAAGGTAAAGCTAATGATGATAATGATAAATCTTGGTACTACCACCTCTTTGACTAACAGAAGTATAAACCCATTATACTAAACCTTTGAAACGAATGAGGTTCATCTCACATGGAAGATAAATCGTGCATATTGATTATTTCCAGCATTTCTCCCTTTTCCTTATATAGGCGGAAAAATTCTACAAAAGACAGGCAATCTATACAACGAAATAGCCAATAAATATCCATCAGAAAATTACACAGTGTTTTGCAGTCAGCTCGGCGTTGAGCATGCTCTTTCACAGAGCATCTTGACCAAACACCAGTTAAACCTCCAGGCAGCAGTGATTGATGTGCTGAACAAATGGGAAGTAAAAAGAAAAGTGACAAGAACACAGCTGGAGTCTGCTCTGAAAAAAGCTGGTACAGGCGGACTTTGCAGTATAGTTGCCAAACACTTTGAAGGTAAATATTTCATATACAGTATATCCTAGGTGTTTAAAAAAACATTTCCCACTTTTGATCTGTAAAAGCCCCAAAACTATACATCAGATAATACTGGAATATATATGGGTTACAGCTGAATAGTGCATGTGCAGTTTTGTTGGAGGTGATTTAAATAGGAAATATAAATCATTTTTAATGAAATTCAAGCTTATTTCTGAAGTTAGGGTTCAGATTTTGCTCAATTTCCAACCTTCTGTACAAATCTAAAAATCTAATCTACAAAGCTTCTTAAAAAAGACATTGACCTTACGACAAAGTTAAACATCTTATTGATAAGATATGGAAAGAAGAGAGAATACCTATGAAATGGAAACAAAGTCTGATAATTAAACTCACCAAGAAAGGAAATCTAAAAAAAAGAGTAAGAATTGGAGAGGAATAACACTATTGCCAATAGTAAGCAAAGTCCTAAGCCGAGTCATCATAGACAGAATAAAGAACGGAGTTGATAGATGTCTTAGAATTGAACAGGCTGGATTTCGGAAGGGAAGAGACACAATAGAGCAAATATATATTCTTCGCAACATTCTAGAGCAAGTTAACGAATGGCAAGCAACATTATACTTGAATTTCATCGACTTTGAAAAAGCATTGGACTCCGTGCACCGA
>JAPZVO010001987.1:0-12000 GCA_029962745.1 Echinometra lucunter | reverse complement strand
ATATTCTTATTACATATCAAGTATAATTCGGTTTCAGTTTCAGTTTACTTCATATTTCAAAATCATTACAAGATAAGGGATGAACAATAATAATGCATAAATTGTTCATATCTACAAATGTAAACAAACATATAGGGTCGATATAATATACAGAAATGATAATACAATTGCAAGGTCTTTTAAATGAAACCAGACGAGTAAATTTGTGGTGAAATATGAACAAATCTATTTAAAAAAAGTTAAGCTTGTAAGTTATAGATTCTCTTACAAACATGACAAACAAATAAGAGCAGTCTATTGAAAAGCATATACGTCATAATGAACGATATCATATGTATCACGCGGTGGAGTATATGTAATATAACTAAATCATAGATACAGAGCTTGACAAAAGTTTATCTGTCAAAGCGAAAGAAGGGGATAATATCAATTAGATATGTACTATCTAAATAGAGATACTGCAGTATTAAAATATGAAAAGAAAAGTAATATGAAGCATAGTATATCCCAAAAGATATTGAAAGCTATGCAGATCTTTGAACAAAAAACACCCACTCACAATATTTTAGAATTAGGTCTTTTGGGTTTATCAACCCTGTCAACCAGGAATTATAATATCCTGTGTAGACGGTATAATAAATTGCGATGAAGTGTTATCGTTATTTCTGTTTAGGTGCCGATAGCTGGAACATAATGTTTCTTATCTATTTTGTCTTTTTGTCTGGAAACATCCATGTTAACGCCTTTGCACAGTACATTGCCCTTTGATTAAATGAAACAAAGCTGAAAGAAGTTTTCTCAGCACAATTTGTTCAGTTTGTACGTGAACATCAGTCTCCCAATAGCTACGAAGTAACAAAAGGGAAACACAAATGAAAGGGAACTAGTCTATTGCCACGGATTATCCATCTTCTGGACAAGAATCATGTATTATTAAACATGAAAAATGTTGTCCAAAGCAGTGACGTCGGAGGAAAACAATCCTTGGGGGAGGCGGGTGTCATTCTAGCAAAATAACTCCTTCATCATGAAATTTTCATTATCTTTGCTACATACATGTACTTCCGAAACAGATCTCGATGTGGCAGGGTGCAACATGTGTAAGAAAGTGCGTGCATCTTTTTGATGTCTGTATGGTTAACATCTACCATGTCTACGTATAGCGTAAGGTTTGGGGCTCTGGAAGCCGCTAAATTTTTTTCCCCGCCTCTTGAAACCAAACTTTAGTGGGGAAAATTGCGGGGTTTGGTCACAAGGCTGTGCCTCGTAAGCACACCTCATCGTTACGTGTAATTTAATGATAAAATGTTCCTTTATGTTTTTTTTAATGAAACTGAAATTTACATTTATTTCTTTCTCATCGGTACAATGTGAAAAACGAGGTATAAATAATGATTTTTACAATGCGATAAACATAGAGTACAGTACAGTAAATAATTCAGAAAATGGGAGGCGAAACCCGGAAAGCAAAGCTTGTGTTGGAAAGCAATAGCTGAACACAAGTTACTGAAAGAACATTAAAGGCAAAGTCCACCCTAGAAGTTTCACTGTATCAATAAAAGAAGATAAATTTGAACAACATTTTAAAAAAGAAATGAGCGAAATCGGTCAAAGAATAAGAAAATTATACTCATTTACATTTTCTAGTAAATCATTCTCTGCTCTGCAAATTGGCAACACTGATGACATCATATGCGAGCAGCTCTCCATTCACTTTGTACATGAAATTTCACATTTTCTTAATTTTCTTGCAAGTTACACATTTTCTAACCCCCATAGTCAATGTATGTTCAGAAGAATTGCTTTTTACATAACATACTTTGACTATGGGGTGAGAAAATGTGTAACTTGCAAGAAAATTGAGAAAATGTGAAATTTCATGTACAAAGTGAATGGAGAGCTGCTCGCATATGATGTCATCAGTGTTGCCAATTTGCAGAGCCGAAAGTAGTTTACTAGAAAATGTAAATGAGTGTAATTTTCTTATTCTTTGACCCTTTTTTCTCATTTCTTTTTTTAAAATGCTGTTCAAATTTATCTCCCTTTATTGAAACAGTGAAACTTCTAGGATGGACTTACCCTTTAAAATGTATGAGTACTGAGGAACATATATTACAATTTCTCATCTGCATAAGGAATTGATAACAGGAAGAAAAATACAGTAAAAATGGAGGAAAACCCGAGACGAAAATTAGGCACTGGAAAGCATGTTGGCTTATCAAAATAAGGCTTATTCGATTGAATACGTCATTTCGAGCCTTTTAGGCTGTGTGTCTACGATGACATCATTGTTAAATATTGCAGTGTACTATACAATACTAAAATAAGCAGCATACATTTAAAAACAAGCAAAAACAACAGGAAGAAGAACAACATCGTTCGACAACACTGTACCGGTGAGTAAGGCTAGAAACCGACGGTTGTGAAACAGCATGACCGCCAAAGACTATAAATAAGGCACTTGGAGAGAGAGAAAGAGAGAGGGAGAGAGAGAGAGAGAGAGAGAGAGAGAGAGAGAGAGAGAGAGATTTCTGTTTTAATTGAGCGTCATTTTCATGTCAAGTAAGCGACACTCCTTTTCAACTGAGCGACAGAGGTTGCTAACTGAGCGACCAATGTGCTGTTTGAGCATCAAAATTCCCAATTGAGCCACCGTGATTGCAAAGTAAGCACCCAAAATGGACTCTGACGCTCAGTTGACGTGCAATTAAGCTCCTTATTGGAGAGAAGTGAAGGTACACCAGTCTTCTTTTCCCTTTTGTTATTGTTTTTATCGCTATTATGTATATATATTAAACATCTGTGCCTTTTGATCACGTGGGAGTCTAATTATGCACAGACATTTTATTTTTATAGCTATGGATTCTATGTTTGGATAATCATGATATAGATATATGTTTTTTAAAATTTTTACCGGTAAACTAAGTACCCCCAAAACAAACAACAAACATCATCGATACACTCAGAAAAACTATAAGTTTATAAGAAAAACCGTGAGTCTACTAAAAAAAAAAAAAAACTACATGTTTTTTTTTCTCCAAAACATGTAACTATTTATTTTGTTTGAGATAACTCCGTTTATCATGTAATAAACTCAGTTTGAGACAAACACGGCGTATCGACTTTTGAATTTAGGGGCATATGGCTTGCCATAATTGAAACTTAAATTGGAGAAGGACAGAGTTCCGTCGATGACAATGTCTTAGTCGAGAGATTCCTCCCCATTTTCTCTATGATTGAACAGGGAAATGAGCAGCTGTGTGAGTGAGTAAGTAAACCTCTAAACCCTTAATGTAGTACTGCTTTAGTCCAAGTGATACTTCGTGATCTCCTGGACTTTTTATTTCAGTTAATACTTCATCAAGTTCATGGCACTGACAGGGGCTAGGGCGAGACCAGAACAGCCCGGGCGGGTCGGCGTGGCAGCAACCTTGGCACCGGTACCCGCTGGGCTTAGGCTTCAGTAGCGTACACTACAGCCAAAGTAGACAGAAATCACCGTTTGATCTAGGGAATCACTGACATAAATTTGTAAAACTTTCCCATATAGTGATAAGACGGCAATATCGTGTTTCAGGCCCCACCTCTAATATAGTTTGAATGTGGGGCTGATTCCCCCACGTCCACGAAGTATTTTATTATTCGTTCAATAGTTGATCGATCATGAAACTCATTTTTACATTTTCACATTTTTAACATTACTCGATTGACCACTCCCTAATATATACTTGTGTTTACGGCCCCACCAAACGGGATTATGAATTGATTATCACGGTAGTGCCGGGCATCAGCCCCGCTGCTGTGTTAATCACGTTTGGATCCCGTTTGGTGGGGCCGTAAACACAAGTATACATACTGTGCTCATCAGCCCCGATGCTGTATTAATCATATTTGAATCGCGTTTGGTGGGGCGGTTAATACGAGTATATATAAGAGAGTTTTAAAAGAAGATGATGATTAAACATGATGATCGATCAACACATTCTTTTAAAAAAATTGTGAAAGTCCATCGTCTTCTATTTCTGTCCTAGTTAGCTGTGGTCTAAGTTAGGTCAGGAGAGATAATCGATCATGATGTATGTGGGCATCAGCCCCACTCACCATGCATTAATTGAGTGGGGCCTGAAACACGATTATGCCGATACGACTGTTGTATAGCCAAAATACATAAAGGGGAATGCTTGCGCAACTACATTTCAGCTGTCGTCTGACTCTACGCACGAACGATATTCTATTTCTAGAACAGTTAGACCTAGACCGAAGTGTTCTGTCTCTAAACAGTCGTCGTTAGCCTCGTATTTGGTTGGCACTCCTCCTTTATAGAGACAGAAGCACCCCGGTGCGTTGTGCATGCAATCTCATTGTGATGGGCAAGACAATGAAAAACTACCTCAAATCATCGATTTTCCCCTTTTTTCAAGGTTATAAAGCATATAATAGGCTATAGAGTATACAGCTTACCAATTTCTTGATTTATTTCTTCTCACTGTTCATTTTCAGGTGAATCCAGGGTCCTAACATTAGGTCCTCTCGGTTGAAAATCTTGCAACAGCCAGCTCTATATCTGTTCGCCTCCACGCTTTTCGCAGTAGATCAGCGAATTCGCGACTCCTCGCATTTCAACCGGCCGTATTCAAATGATCGACCACGTATGTATGTTTGGGCATATACGTACAAACGATGATGTTTTTGTTGTTTCGTATTGGTCAATCGTTCGAATATACTGTTGAAATGCGAGAGTCGCAAATTCGCTGATCTACTGCGAAAAGCGCAGAGGTGAACAGAGATAGAGCTGGCTGTTGCAAGATTTTCAACCGAGAGGACCTAATGTTAGGACCCTGGATTCACCTGAAAATGAAGAGTGAGAAAAAATAAATCAAGAAATTGGTAAGCTGTATACTCTATAGCCTATTATGATATGTTTTATATCCATGAAAAAAGGGGAAAATCGATGATTTGAGGTAGTTTTTCATTGTCTTGCCCATCACAATGAGATTGCATGCACAACGCACCGGGGCGCTTCTGTCTCTATAAAGGAGGAGTGCCGACCCTACCAAAATACGAGGCTAACGACAACTGTTAAGGACAGAACACTTTGGTCTAAGTTAGACCCTAACATTATAGAGTCTATAATACATGCATTTTCTTTCTTTCTTTTCTTATATTTGTTTCAGACTCATCACTCTCAATTTAATGATTGATTGATATCAAAGCAAATTTAAGTTCCAGTTTTATTTCCAAAATAATGGGAAACATGAAATATCTCTTTTGACAGTGATTTGTGAATTTCATTTTCTCTTTTTTGATATTAATACTGCAGAGGTGGCAGAATGTCAAGCTCAGACAATGAAAGTGGAGGGGCACCTATTGTTTGGCAGACAAAAGGTGCCCCTCCACTTTCTTTGAGCCCAGTGTTTGCAATTCTGAATCATGATAGAGCAATGGGTGCCACCTTGCGAAATCGATGAATGGGGCGTTTGCCTACTTACAAACATCAATAACTTTATTCATGAATATTATTTTGAATGACTGCACAGTTCAAATACTACAGCATATCATACAGTCTTCATGTACGTAGGCTAGTGGAGCCAGCATCTTTCTTCATTGCTTGTAACCAGTAATCTCCTTGAGTGGTGTCACTTATTTTTCATTTTGTTCCTTCTCAGATTCTCTACTGCATGGAGTTCCAGTTGAGTTTAGCAACCTGAAAACTTCCATTGATTATGAAATGGTCACTATGTTCGTAGATGGTGGGCACCAAGGAGTGAAGTTGCTTCTCCAGTGATGCTGATGCATTGCAAGTCCATTCAGCTAAAGAACTTATTGAAGATGGAACAGAAAGACACATCATCAAGGTATGTATTATCATAAAATAAGTATCATCTGTGATGAAATTATGTAAATTGTACAATAATAACAGCAGTACATGTAATTTGTAAAATGCAAGATCTTGGGAATACAAAATATGCAATGATTTACGCCTGTGCATTTTTTTCAGAGGTTGTAGAGTTCTGTCCATATCAATTTAATACCCTGAGGTAAACTTCATAATTTCATTGCATTTTCTCCTCTCCTTTTATCAATCTTCTGTTCTACCATTAGCATAAGAACATACATCCTGGAGTTTAGGTGCTTTGTACATGTATTTTTGATCATTTTGAAATAAACCTGTTTTGTTTTATAGGTGAAACAGCATAAGATTATAAGGCACTATGGGGCTGCTGAAGTATGTGGGACTGAATGCACTTGAAACTCATAACTTCTTGCTGGAACTCAGTGGGATCCTCTCAGAAGTTGAATCCACCTCTCTTGTGAAAGACAGTGGTAACCTCTGTAAGTTGCTTCTATCACTTCTATCAACCCGTTGAACACGACTTGATTTCAGTACAATACACATTTCCCATAGACCCTAACCCGAGTTATCTCAGGCATAGGGCCCTACGAGTTAATATCTTGTGTTACCGAAAAAGG
Source organism: Echinometra lucunter (assembly GCA_029962745.1). Lineage (NCBI taxonomy): Eukaryota > Metazoa > Echinodermata > Echinoidea > Camarodonta > Echinometridae > Echinometra > Echinometra lucunter. The sequence continues at coordinate 5,529 of JAPZVO010001987.1, read as the reverse complement.
ACCCTCTTCTCAGTAACATACACTGATACCAGCTGTATGTTAGGAGAAACCATTTCCTCCCACATTTTGTTCCTAATCCTTGTTTTGTTTTTACTCTTTACTCTTCACTTACACTGTATTTGCCTCCTCCATAACCAAGTCATCTATTTCCATGGGTTAGAAATCTGAATACTAAGTTTTTATTAGGCTTTATTTATCTTTGACTGTTTAAATTTCATTTATGTAACAAAACATGTTGTCATGGAGCCCAGTGTCATAAGAATACTCTTTCTAGTAGCATTTTTTTCTTCCTGACAGTTGCTTGTATTTCATTAATAACATTTTATTATTTATTAACAAGAAAGAACTAATATAGGAATGCAAGATGTAATGCCACTGTCTGCTGCCTGAGATGATGAAAGATAAAATAAAACATGACAAAGAGATAGAAGCACAACATTTCCATCATGAGGCTTTTGAAAATATATTTTGATACTTCTTGCCTCTATTTCTCTGCTTTGTCATAAAACTTTTTTTTTTGAAGTATCACAGTATCCAGTGATGAGGGTAGTTAGTGTTAAGCCCTCTTCATAAATTTTTGAAAAAATGAAATGAGACTTCAAGTGCAATTTTGTTTAAAGTCAGTTTGAAATTGGATATTACCTATGATGTGAGCACAATGATGATGATGATGATTGTTTTTGTACTTGTTATAAATATCTTTGCCATAATAATTTTTTCTGTTATTATTATCATTAATTTTTTGCAGGCAAGACATCTGTAGCTGTGCAAGTGGAAGGGGCTTGGAAATTCAAGCTGCATACCCAGGGAACTGCTGATCATTTCTATGGGGTTGTTGCAAGAAAATAATGGCCCCCCTGTCGAATTTTTGTCGGTACTTCCTAACACCTCAATATTTCAAAACGAAATTTCATGACTTTTTTCTCTGATCCTTCCCGCACATTTTGATACCAAATTTATGGCGATCGGACCTACCGTGCGGGTGTCAGATTACGTTTACCGAACACATGTCACTGAAATTTCGCTATTTCTGTATATGACTGTGTATAACCCTATGGACAAAATCAGGAGCTTTTCCAATTTATGTAAATACTTTTCTAGTAAGTATCATCATTGTTTCAAATAGTGTAAATAATTACCACACATACCCACACACGCAATATAAAATGAAATGTGGTTGTAATTTTGTCAAATAGCAAAAAGCGCTTGACGAAAAACAAAGAAATACATAAGAAAATTGAAAAACAATAAAATAGATAAGAAATAATTACCACAACCTATCTTTTTCTTACAGGAATTGATGAGAGAGTTATGAAAGACATTTGTACCAAAAATTGCTATTCCTGAGGCTTTATTTAGTGAGAAATACCAAAATCTATGATTTCTCACATAAATTAGCATAAATTAATTTAAAAAATAAAAGGACTTTCGTAAATTTAGCTATACAACTTTGTAGATTACATAATTCTTGACCCTTGTGCAAAATTTTGAGGCAATCGTGCGACCTATGGCCGAGATCTCGGGGGGGGGGGGGGGCATAATGGGCCCCCCCCCCCCCCGTAATAACAAGCTTTGAAATACCCCGGGAGTATTAGGGTGAAAGGATGCACCAGAACCTTAGATTTGAATTTTAAAGTGTAAAAACACCGTTGTGGCCTAGTTCTGATGAATAAACCATGCTTGTTTGCACTGTAAGCACTGTAAACTGTATGTTTTGATGTTTTTCTTTAATTACATGCATCTGAATGTCATGGAAGAACCATATCATTTTGATGGAGATAAGACGTGTACTTTAATACCGATTGATTGATTGATTGATTGATTGATTGATTGACTGATTGAAAGTTGTTTATTGAAAAATCATGTGTCAGGTTGAAAGTTGAGTTACATGGAATATACATATACATGAGGCCTGAAAAGGCAAAGTAAATATTTGATCTAACATGTTTAGATAATCATGATTTACAAAATATCAGTTCATACTAGATGAAGTAAAGGAGGAGAGAGAGAGAGAGTGTGTGTGATCTGGAAGGAGAGGGCAGATATGGGAGAGAAGGATAAGGATTGTGAGGAAAAAAGATAGAGAAGAGTGTAATGGGAGAGATGAGGATACGATAGAGAGAAGAAATGGAATTATTAGATCACGGAAGAGATGGCATGCAGAAAGAGGAAAAACAGGAATACTGTCGAGTATTTTATGCTAGCAATACAGGACACTATTCAAATCGAACAATGCTTTACTTTGTTTCAAGATTCATAAACTTTGACATATTTTAGCCTGGTTCCTTTTTGCATTTTTTCATTTATTTTCTCTTTCTTTTTTCTTTTCTCTCAGTGTTCAGTTTAGCCCTGTTGGTTTCTCATTTTCCTTTCTTTTCTGTCATTGCTTAATTTGTTTACTCTTGTTTACTCTTGTTTGATGGCCAGCTTCACCATAACAGCCCTGCTAGAACAAAGATCAATAACACCGAGCTCATTTCATGATCTTAATCATGTTAATGATTATATGCCAGATGAAAAAAGTTCTTTTATCGAATTACAAGTGCTGCCCAAATGCTATCAATATCTTTGATTTTATTGTAAAGCCTAAAACAATTTGGATTATACTTATCCTCAGCTTTAATGAAAATCTAAAGAAAAAAAACTTTTTTGTGCACTAGAGATTATCTCTAGTGCACAAAAAGGGTTTTTTTTTTTTTTTCTTCTATCATTGCATTATTCCATTTCATTAAAGCTGAGGATAAGTATAATCCAAATTGTTTTAGGCTTTAAAATAAAATCAAAGAGATATTGATAGCATTTGGGCAGCACTGGTATGCTGAACCGGCCATCCATAGGGGCAAGACTCTTTCCTCTCTTCTTCTCTTTTTTCTTCTCATACCCCCTTTTTTCTCAACACGCGGGACTACACGCATGTCGCTCACTTGTCAATTAATTCTGTTATACCAGCACATGAGGGCGTTCTTATTTTACAAGTACTATATAATACTGTGGACCCTTTGTCGCTTGTTGTTTGTATGAAAATGTATTGCCGAAATGGGCTGATTTTGTTCATAAATCAGCTGGATACATACCAAGGGTAAGAAAGAAGTACAAAAAATGAGATATTTTCTTTTAAATGACAAAAGAAAACTTATTTTATACTGGGTGCTTACTTGACAATATAAGAAATTTTCATGTAGATATATGTGAATGAAGAAAACATGAGAAATCTCATGTTTTGAGAACTCGAGCGAAATTTATTGCTTATAGCTGGTTGAAATATCTTCCTGTCACATTTCTCCGTTATTATATGGTACATATTAAACTTCCAAAGGCACCATATCAAAGAAAACTCGATTTAAACGATGTCGCTTACTTGACATATAATGAAATATATCATTTATAGGAATACCGATGGAAAATGATTTTTCTAAAATTCATCTTACAAGCAACAGCGCTGAAAACTTGGGAATAGCAAAAATAAACATTACTTCATCGTTTCCATCTTGAAATAAGCATGAAAAAAGATTATTCTGTCTAACATAGCAATTTTTTGAATGAAGCAGAATTTGCGTTTTTGCCCAAACTATACTTAGATTTTGGCAGAATGAACATAAGTAGGAAAGAGGATCTTTTGTTGGTAATCAGCCAGCGAGAACAAACGAATAAAAGCGAGCTTAGTTTTGTCAGAAAGAATGAAAAAACTTAATTTTGGGTTTGAAACTCGCTCTTATTCGTTAAAAATTAAAAAATTTAGGTCGCAAGTGTGCATCTTTTTGCGTGTTAAAATCGCATAGAAGGTGCTGAATTTGCAAGTGAAAGAGGAAGAAAGAAGTAAAATCCTTTCTCATACCAGTCTTGTCGCTCAGTCATTTGCGAAAGAGAATGAGAGAGAGAGCGAGAGAGAGTGTGTGCATAGGCCATGAAAATGTATGACAGCCACAGGGAGATGAAATACAAGGAGAAAAAGATACATGAAGAGATTGCACTGAAAAAAATTACATGTTAAAGACCAAGAAGAAATCACAATCTAAACAGTGGAAAGAACTGGAGTACAAAAGAACACAAGGATGAAATAGGGAAAAGATGTCGCACATGAGGCAGCTCTGTCAATATCTAGGGCTCATACAAGTAATTATCATCAGTGATCTTTGGTGTGCATTTAATTAAATATTGTGTAAACATGCCACTGCCAAATCAAAATTCATTGCTCTGGTGATGAGGTCTCAGCATACATACAAGCTGGGCCCCCGTTTCATAGAACTTGTTATTAATAACAAGTTGCAATAACTGGTATAAGCTACTGAAATCCTTGTATCTGATTGGCTGAGAGCAAATTTGGCATAGAAATGTGGCAATTGTTACTGATAAAAAGTTTTATGAAATGGAGCCCAGTACATGAATTGTTGTCACAACTTCCTCTGGAGTAATTCTTGTCTTTACAAAGCATGACATTAACTCTTTACATGATGTAAGCATCTAGTCTCCTGGGGGGGGGGGGGGGGGGGCACTGTCATTACAAGGTGGACACCATGCTCATACATGGACTTTCAAAATGGACCTTAAATAGGTAATTATCCTTCGATCTCAGAATACCCTAAACAAGTATTTTGTCATGTTTTCTCCACCCTAAACATGTATTTTCAAACCAAGCTTTTGTGAAAGTATACTCTTTTTTCTTGATTTTTGCAATTTTGATAGCCTTTTCACTGTACACGCATACATTGCTGGTCCATGAAAAACGATCCTTTTTACGCCTTTTGTGTACGAGCAGATCTATTGAACCCAACTAAGCATACATGTATCTTTGAAGACACTCAGTCGTGGGCTTTCATGGGGAATTTGACACCATGGGGGTGTTTACCCAGTAACAAGTGTTGTCCATCACCCAGAGTGGAATTGAGTTTTATGACCAACAGATCTTATGTAATGCTTTGTATATTCCACCCATTGCCCAATATCATAAAGTCATTATCTCACTTTCCCTGCAGCTCCAATGCCCGAAGCAGCAAAATGTCTATGGTGGGGCAGTGTGTTTGCTGTGCTCCCGAGATGTAGCTCTATTACAGGTATTTCCAGTGCTTTCTGGTGTCAGCAAATTATGATCCACTCCCCATGAAAGCCCACGACTGGGTGTCTATAATACACACACACTAAAAGAACAAATAACCATTTTTGGTGTGAATTTTCCTTCTCCTTCCACCACTCCCCTCCCCCTCTACAAAATTCCAGCTCCACCCCACCTACCTGTATTACAGATGGTTTTCCTAACATCCCCCAACAATACTTGCAGATGAAATGACATTGGCGGCACCTTTTCACTGGCAGAGAGATTTCCTGTGCCCTTTGCTCGGATTAGTCTGTGCTATGAGAGGGATTTCACGATACCATTAATGGGATGAAACAGACCACTGGACAAAGGTCCAAAAGCTTTGTCTCAATTAGACTGATTGAGGAGCTAGGTCAGTTATTTGTGGAAATACGTTTCGTTGAGCTGACAGGAGTACATGTCTATCCGTTTAATTAATATTCACGATGATTTCACCG
>JAPZVO010001986.1:0-12000 GCA_029962745.1 Echinometra lucunter | reverse complement strand
CGAAACGCTCCGAGGGTTCTATTGAATTGGTGATCTGCATAACATTCAGACAAATACAAAGTGCACTGGCTTGAATGTGGGAGATCAAGACTGACGATAGACCTCACAATATTTCCATTGGTTTGGATTTGTATAAGGTGGGTTTGGCGATGTTATGAAGGTATATGGTGACATTCATATTTGATGCAGACTAAGCTGCAGTTTTGCAACCCACTCGTTATCCATGTTTGTAAAGAACCTGGACTTTGTACCGAACCAAACAATCATCATTTTCATGGCAACTCAACCAATTTAAACTTGCATGACATGCTTTCAACTGTAAAGACGCACAATGTGATCTTTTACATTCCTATGTCTTGAACACTTTTGCCATGTCTGAATTATTGAATCCATTATTTAGCAGACTATTTGAATCAACAGAGCTACCAATGTGCTACTGTACATATTGCTAGTTTAGTTAAATACGGTACGTGAACCCCCCCCCCCCCCCCCCCCCCCCCACTGCAACAAGGCGGGTTTTTTTTTCCAACGGTTTCCCATAAAGTTTGAATTCAGGAATAAGATTCTAAAAATCTAAGAAAATCGATCTCCATAGGAAAGTGGCTATTTTCAGATGCCGTCAAAAATGGCCGTAGGTACCTAAACCTAGCTAAAATTCAGTACATATCCATCCAAGAGATGTAACTTTGGTGTCTATACCTAGTTCTGGGTATCCAATAACACATTAAAATATTTACAGAATTCTTTGATTCAAAATGGCCCCAAACGTAATGAGCACTAACCAACGGGTCGCTACGGATTCGTTTAGAAGTTGTCAGATTTTTGTTATCTCTACTGCTTGTTTGATGATCTGAAAATCAATGAGAACTAATCAAAATGTGTTTTAGTGACTGTACAAACCTGGGTCAAGACAACTCAATCAAAATGACTACCAAAGGAAAAATCTGTTTTAGTGGTGTGGGTTTCAACTTGAATTATTACACTGTTTGGTAGCGAAAGACTTGTGTGCAGTCCACCATGGTTACCATTTTAATAATCTGCAGTCCTGTCATATAAATGAACATAATCTTGCCATAAATCAGCTTTAGAATAGGGAGATGGAAGAAAGTTTGGGTTATGGTAATAGGTGATATACATGATCTGAATGTACCGCATGAACAAATTTCTTAGTCATGATAGTGCATTAACAGACAGCGGAATTCGGAATGCTGCATTAAATCGAACAATGAACCAAAGGACCAATAACCCAGTGACCTAAAGACCGTCATAACCGTACACTGTAATAAGTTGTGCACTTCTAACAATCTTGGAATAAGGAGAGCAACGCTGAATCAATGCCATAAAGCCGATTCTTGAGGATACAATCTAGAATCATGGGGCTGTTAAAGTTCTCAGTTAAGTTTTGCCAAGTTTATGCCTTTAATTTCCAAACTACTAAAATGATATTGTGAACGGTAACTGACTTGTCGTTATTAAAAAAGACTACTTGAATGCTACCTTGGATGAAATTAACATCAAACTGGTATCACGGAATTTATTACACAATCCCCAGACAAAATACATACACACTGTAAGAAAAAAGGTTGCTTAAAAATCATTGGGATGGTTTTCCATAATAAACTGACCAATTATGGGTTAAAACAAATTTTTTTGTGTATGCATACCATAATTTCCCATATTTTTTTTTTTTTACCAACATAGTCGGTTTATATCGTAACTGACCAGAAGACTTATATCCAAATTTTTCAGAAAGCCAAAGATATACAAGCACCGACTCGTGGAACAAATAATTCATGACCGTTTTTAGATTACTTAGAGCAGTAGCGAATCTTGGATTGCAAAATGGCTGAGTTTTGCTAACCATTTTCATCTATGACTAACTTGTCAAATAAAACGACACCTTTCACTTGTATTAATGCAAGTTTTAGCGAATAATGTGATGGCAAAGTGGCAGTCATATTGCATACCCGAGTCTACCCAATACCTTTTGTAAGTGTTTGTAGTTCTGTGTATTATGGAATATCCTTACTCCTGAAATAGAGAATGTACTATTTTGAGAAAATCTAATGCCATCTTTGATTTTCTGTTATTTTCTTGTTTGTCTACTACCAATATGCATTCTAAGTGGTATGGAGGAATTATCTTGACCTTAAAGGTATAGAGGATCCCATTCATCCCATTTGCGAGTATTTAGATACCTAATGAAACTTACGAGGGTCGAACAGCTAGTATACAATACTGATCATATGTATGAAATATCATAGTCATAGGCTTTGCAGGGACCCTGTGCATTGCATCCCCGATCCCTGGTCTAAAGAAGCTTAAAAGTGCAACCGAGAAGACGAGAAAATTTAGGTCAAGAAGACGAGAAGATGAGTTAAAAGAAAGATGACAAGTTCTTGGAACTCGACATCGACTTGTTTAGCGTGTTTCGGACAAGGAGACGAGACGACGAGTTCTTGGAACGGTGCGGCAAGTTGACTTGCTTGGGACAAGGATACGAGATGACAAGTTCTTGGAACTTAGCAAGTCGACTTTTGGGGAGGAAAAGACAGCATGACAAGTTAAAAGACGAGATGACGAGTGATTGGAACTTGATGAGTTCCAGAATCTCTTCATCTCATCTTCTTGTCCTAAACAAATCAACTTTTTTTGAATTCCAATAACTTGTCATCTCGTCTTTTCGTTCCAAACAAGACTTGCCTATTTCCAATAACTCGTCATTTCATATTCTTGTCTCAACAAGTCGACTTGCCGATTTCCAATAACTCGTGATCTTGTCATCCCATGGTAAACAAGTCGATTTGCCGAGTTCCAAGAACTCGTCATCTTGTCACGTAATACGCCCTCTCGTCTTCTTGGCCTAAATTATCACGCCATCTCGATGGCACTAATAATTCCGCGCCGCGGTCATTTTGGACTACATCATGCAGTTTGATACTTTATGATAGTTTTACTAGTATCAACGAACATCCTACCCTGCTAGTGAAGTACTTTGAACGTGATACTCTAAATAGTATTCACTTTCCCTAGATATTGGACATTTTGGACTCCATATGATTTCATGGCTTCCTAACCACCATCGTACGTTCTAAGTGGTCTGAATAGAGATCTACACCCCCAAAGCAGAGGTGTCGACACCAAAATTATATATCGAGGACCGGTACATTTTGGGATTTACAGGTTTTCTGACCACCATAAGAATATTTTAAGTGGTGTGAACAGATTTCTAGACCCCCGACTTTAGGCATAGACACTGAAAGTACATCTCTAGGATGGATATGTACTGATTCATAACTACTTTTAGGTACAGGCGGTCATCTTGGACGCTATCTTGAAATATCCACTTTCTGGAGGTCCGCTTTTCTTAGATGTTTAGTATGCCATTTCTGACGTCAAAATCCAACCAAACATTTGACAAGCGTTTTGTTACTATTTTTTTTTAGGGGGGGGGTCAAAGCCCGGTGCCAGTTAAAATTGTCAGAGGTAAAATGTCAGAGGTAAAACTGTCAGAGGTAAAAGTGTCAGAGGTAAAAATGTCAGAGGTAAATATATCAGAGGTAATAATGTCAGAGGTAAAATGCCAGGGTGAAATGCCAGAGGTTAAAATTCCAGAGGTTAAAATGCAAGAGGTAATAATGTCTGAGGTAAAAATGTCGAGGTAAAAAGTCAGAGGTAGAAATGTCAGATTAGAAAATGTTGAAGTAAACATGTTACAGATACAGATATTGAATTATAGAAAGGAAGGGGCACGCGAGATATCTGCCTATTTTGTTCAATCTTTCATCATTTCTACATTACTGATTATGTTTGGGGAAAAAAAGAACATGTATGAATGAGGGGGGAATTAGCCATACATGTACAGTTAAAAGTTGTACGTTAACCCATTCGTGACAGAGGTCCACATTTTGTGGTTTGACCTAATAACTTTTGATGCAAAGCCCTAAAAATCATACCAAATACATGAGCAGAAAGAGCAAAAAAATTCTACACAAACTGTGCCCATTTTGGTTGCGTCAATATTCGTTGTTTGATGCTGAAAATTTTTTGAAGGAAAATAAGCATCAAAATCCTTAAATTGGTAAGTAGAAGGTTTAAAATCACCGTTTCCCCTGCAAATTGGCAACTTTTTGACTTCTCATCATAATTTCTGTCAATTTATATTTATTTCAGATACATGACGTTTTATAAGGAAAAAAGCAATGAAATAAAAATGTTGGTATTGCCAATTTGAAGAGTAAAAGCTGATCAAATTAGGCTTTAAATAATTCCTGTCACGAATGGGTTAATGAACATTGTAAAAACGAAGGTGGGAAAAACTTTGACTTGTAACATTAGTAGCTGACAACATTCATTTCACGAGTCACGATTATAAATGAGCACATTCCTCTTCGTATATAAAGCGTGGTGTACCGTGTACGTATATTATTTTCCTAATATGTGGAATAGGAAGCAAGCGAATGGAACTAATTCGATGTTTGTATAGTCGCTCATCGGATACGCTGCAGAATTTACATCTTTTCAAAAGAATTACCTGTACTTAATTAGTTAATTGTGTTAGCATATGCGAAACATCAAACGTGAATATTTTCTTTCCACTCTGTCATTTCATTAAAAACTTATTTCCCATTAATCTCACAAAGAAAACAATGGACATCATCCCACGTGAATGACGTGACATATTTTCTTACGCAGAAGGCGCAATTTCAAAATTGTCACTATTATGTTTCACAGTGCATGTGAAGCGGCCAAAGCTTTTCTAATTCAACATTCGTAGGGGGGGGGGGGGCTACCTATACTGTAACATGTTCACTTCGGCATTTCCAGAGCTGACATTATTTCCTCTGACTTTTTTACCTCTGACATTTATACCTCTGACATTTTTATCTCTGACATTTTTACTTCTGAAATTTTTACCTCTGACATTTTTACCTCTGACTTTTGTTACCTTTAACATTTTACCTCTGACATTTTTACCTCTGACATTTTTACCCCTGACATTTTTACCTCTGACATTTTTACCTCTGACATTTTTACACCGAACCCAAAGCCCATGTTGACCAGACTACATCGCATTTCAGAAAAGAAGGACGCTTTCCAAAACTAAACCTTGGTATAATTAAAAACAGTGTAAGTAATCCGCAAAGAATTCGTGCAAGTTAAAAATGAAGAAAGGAAAACTTCCAGTAAGCAGGGTAAGTTTGAAAAACTTTGTGCTATCTAAAATAAGAAAGTATTTTGCTCACTTGCGTTCTAATATAAGAAATTTTTTTATGAAAGGTCAAAATTCCAGAGATTATTGCAATATTATCAATGAAAATGACAAGTAATACAAGAGTTCTAACCACATATCAAAATATGATTTCTATGAACACTACGATATTTCTTCTGAAAGGGATCTAATTTTAATTCTAATTATTGTAATATTGGTGTAAACGATGAATTGAATCGATGAACTGAAACATCTGAATTGATACAGCAATTTAAACGTCTTGAAATAACAGGTCTCCAGGAGACGATTATGATATTAAATGAATTGTTGAAGAATAGTTCTTAATCTCATTTGACAACAGTTACTGTTATCTTGTTTAGTATGAATTTAGTTTTAGATATTGTTTATCTGTATTCATATGCAAATAAGTAAGGTCAATGCCTCATCTTTTTGTTCATTTTGAACACTGAATTTACAATAACTGTATATTTAATGTCATTATCTAATAAGCTATGATAACACAACGGTGAATTCTCTCTGGAAATGATTTGCACGAAGTTTATTTTAAAAGATACTTCATGAAAAGAAGAGGAACATAAAAGTGACATTTTCTCTCGACTTGATTAATCAAATTGTTTTGTATACTCTCTTAAAAAAAACAATCCTTGAGTGATCCCTGAGGTCGCCCCTAAAGAGTGAATTAAGAGTGAATATCACAATTTTTACTCTTAATTCACTCTTAATTCACTCTAAATGCTCTCTCTTCTGAAATTCACCCCTAACAGAGTGAACGCTTTCATTCTTTTTTAAAGAGAAGTTTATTTTTATGAAAAGAAAGAGGAACATAAAAGTGACATTTTCCCTCGACTTCTTACTTAAATTGTTTTGTATAGAAGATTAGATTTGTTGTCTCTCTTCCCGTGCATGCTTCCCTTTTCCCGTGTCTCACCTTGTACAGAGACTATTGTACTGTTTCGAAAGGTTATCCGCGTTCTCAAGTCAGTGACTAAACAGAGGTATAGCCCTTCATCCTGCACTGTGACGTCTTTGATGACCAGTGAATAGTCGTCAGTGATATTGAATAAACCTGCCTCATAACCAGACCCATCTCGTTCACCAACCTTGAAGAATTGGTCAAGAGATACAAGGCGCTCAGTTCCAGAAGATAGCTGTCGTTTCCACTCAACTGAGTACGCTTTCCTTTGAAAACGACAAGGTAGAATACCTCTAGTTCCCACTTCTATTACAACATGTGGCTCTGTGTAAACAATCTGCTCAGCTATACCAAAGCCTTGATCTGTGAAAAGAAAAGTATACTTTCTATTAATTCGCAAAACATAAATTTCTTATAGTACATAAGGGATAAGTTATAGTTAATAGCTCATATTACTGCCTTATACAAACAAATTACTGCATTATACAAACAACTCATGATCTAATGTTGATGTGCTTGGGAGGACTCCATTACATTCAGCTTCAAAGCTTTTAAATAACCTGCCGGCAAACATTCCATCCGGAGAAAGCTTGGCAGCGCTTCAACGTTTTCTGTCTCTAACTTAAATGCACCCCCTCCTTCGTCTTCTCGTCCATACATCTTTTAAACTCATCTATGCCATGATTTTGTCCTTGTTATTTTATAGTGTCGCTTTTCGTATTACAATTTTCTTTGTGTTGTCTCTGTGTTTGTGTTTGTCTTCATTTTATTCATTAAATAGGTTTTTCCAGCCCAATTTCTCATGATTGCATCCGATTTAACGATGCGATCATTCAATTTCAAGCGAATTTAAATAATCACCAGGATCAACAATCAAAAGGCTGAATAGTTCATTCAGTTTATTTTTCTTAGCATGCGATTTCATGATTTTTCTCAAATGAACCTGTAAACAGCGCGTTCAAATTAAAAATGCACGTAAAATGGATTCAAATTCGCACCAGCACCGCCCTCATGAACGTTAAGGAATTCAAATTCACGAATAGGCAAGCATTAAGCATTTGGGCAGTGTTTTCGTTACTGCTTATGTTCTCTGTACTCTTGATCTGTTTGAATAAATTACATGAATTATGCAAACTACCTTGAAATGGAACCTTTATACTGAAATTTCTCATTCCTCTCACAAACCTTCATCAGAGCATGTTAAAAAAATATCAGTTAAGCCTGTAGTTTTATATCCATACTCTTAGGGAATAAACTGAAAATGGAAGAAAATAGAAAGAAAATAAATATATAAAAGATAATTAAAATAAATCTGAAAATGAAACTTTGAAAATCAAAATGGAATTACATAATGAATAACAGTGAAAAGGGGTGAATATAACGTAAACATGCGGTAAGAATAACAGTGAAATACAGAATATTTTATGTTAATTGAATTCGAAAGTTCAAAGTGCGAAGGTGTGTGCCTTTAAATGCAATTGGGAATTGGGACAAACTGAACGTGTATCAAGCAGGCGCGAAATTGAATGACACCTTTGCGTCGTTGAATTGAATGAATCTCTCTCTAAATTAAATCAAATGAAATTTAAAAGGAATGACATTTGACGAAAATTAATGCTTAAAGAATGAAAATGAACTATTAGAGCAACGAGTTGGGGAAAATCCCACGAACGTAAACGTCTATTCATGAATTCGAATGCAACTCTGATAAAATCTGGCTGGAAAAAACTATAATATAAGTCTTATAATGATCTCTGTGATTCTTTTGTATATCATTTCGTATTCATGGATGATTAAGTTTGAATATCATTCATGGCCTTGCTGGAAAGCAGCTTCCAGCTCATGGCAGGCTTTTAAATCTAACATATGAAATAAAATGCAATTAAATTTACCACAAAAAAGACTGAACAATAAAGAGAATTCGCGAAAACAGTAATTCATAATTCAATGTGCATTTTTTTTTATAATGATATCCCTTTTTTCCCGGCAAGCTGAGGGGACTAAAAATGTATCATAATCTCTGAAAACTTTGAAATCCATATATAACGCGTTTTTCAGTTTTTCGCCAAAACTAAAAAAAAACACCCAAAACAAACTAATCCAAAAAAAAAAAAACAGGACTTTGTCAGTAGCAAGTTCTTAAAGAGAGAGACAGAGAGAGAGAGAGAGAGAGAGAGGGGGGGGGGGGAGCAAGAAGGGGGTGCTGCCGAAAGGGTTTGGAGGCTGTAGAGAAACTTTCGTTTTTCGCTTTTTTTTTCTCAGATTCTGTTGGTAACTTAGAAATGAGAAACCCAGCCAGATGATAATTAAAGCGAACCGTTTTTACAGCAAATGGAAATTAGAATGAAATGTGTTAAATGATAGTCTCACAATTTTGTTCTTGAAAGATACTTGTGAAAGATTACATTAAATTCCATCTCCATAAGATCCGGTAACTTCTAATACAAAAAGGCTATACCCTGCGGTCGGGTCTTCTCCGCGGCTGCCCTCACAGTAAAAATTCCTTGTAGTAGAGCGGTATAGCTCCGATTTGTGCACTTGTGTCTAGAAGCGCCAACATTGGTGCAGTTTTTAAAAGATAATAAATATGGAAGCACTTTCAAAAATAACTTTATGGGGTAATTTCAAAGGAAATTTCCCAGGTAGATAACTTGTTCCCCACCACTTCGGACATAGCGGTAATGCTCCAAATACCCCATTTTTAGCATAGGCCGTTGCAATCCAACGCAACAAAAGGGGCATCTGTTGGACGAATTGAACAAGGCTAATTGGTACTGGTACAGGAATCCTTCCCGGCTAAAACTGGCCATAAGTATGAATGTTGTTAATTTCTGTTGTTTATATAAGCAGTTACATTTGCATGTAAAGGCGTTCGTTTGAAGCCTTGGCATCACAATGCTACACTTTTCACATGAGCAAATACAGTCATGTTCCCGTTTCTAGAGACCTAATAACAGAATTACAGGGAAATGGGGAGGGGCAAAATAGGGAAAGGGTGGAGAGATAGTAAGAAAACGAATAGGCCTATACTAGACGAAGAAAAAAAAACATTATTGTAGCAGATAACGGAAAAATTGGAAGGAAATCCAATGAATGATAAGATAAAAATATTAAATTGGGGGAATCAAAAAATGAATCGGGAACTTGGTAAGCCTGTTTACGTAGAAACGAATCTGGATAAGCGTGACAAGACAGTGGTAGTCTACTATAAGAGAATACGGGGATTAGAATGATAGCTAATGATGTATTTAGGTACATGGTTTGCCATAGACTTACGATAGATATCAATTGTAAGATTGATTGTACTTTTTTATGTTTCAGGGCCTATGAATGGTCTTATTGTTGCAGTATTGTGCCCCTCTCCTGATAGATACCAGTCCCAGCTAACACGCGGATGTTTTTAAAACATTTGAATATTTGTCATGCACGTTTTTTGGACGTTTTGTGAAAACGTTTTAAATTTTTTTTTTAAGGTTTGAGACGTATCTAAAAACGTTTTCTTTGGACTTTGGACGTTTAAAAAACGGTTTTTAACGTTAAACCTTTAAAAAAAAAACCTATGGAAAATTTGCTTCTGAATGAAGGACCTTCAGAAAACGTAGGGGGCGTTTAAAAACCGTTTCAAGAACCTTTAAAAAACGTCCAGCAAAAGTTTTAGGAACGTTCAAAAAACCTTTTTAAAACATTTAGAAATTTGGCAGACGTTTTAGAAAACGCCCAGAAAATGTTAAAGAACGTTTGTAAAACTTAGAGGACGTTTTAAGAACGTCCGAAAAACCTATCCAGAAAGTACATAAAACCTTTCTAGAACGTTTTGAAACATGGCAGACGTTGTAAGAACTTTCAGAAAACTTTTAATAATTGTAATGAAAATGATAATGTTTAACCTGGAGTGAAGCTCTTTCAGTACAATCCTCTTAATGGTCTATAATCTTTATTCTTATCATCCATACCCATGATGGATATGGGTTTGTGCAGTGAATGGCATGGCTTATGAATTCAAAACCTTATGCATGAGTGATCATGTATTGTCTTTTTAATCACAATTTGATTATGGAAGTTGTTTTGACAGTACTGTATTATCTGGTGTTGATGTCTGTGGTAATTGTAGCGGTGCGTCTGGTAGTTCGTGTGTGTGTGGGGGGTGGTAGTTGTGTGTGGCTGTGAAGGTGAGGGTGTGTGTGTGACATGTCACAATTTCGAGAGGTGTGTTTCATTGTCATGGGTCCATCTGTAGGCATTTTGCTCTAATCCAAACCATTCATACCATCTTTCCTTGCCCAAACCTCTACCATTTCCAACGATTATTTGCCACAAAGAAAGGTTTTTTTTTTTTTTTTTTTTGGGGGGGGGGGGGGGGGGGGGAGGGGGGTTGTACCCATTGATGTCAATTATGCAATATGTTTGTTGTTTGGAAGGGCCGATGGGATTAATGGTTTGGAATGGAGCAAAATGCCTACGGATGGACTTGTGACAATGAAAAGCACCTCCCGGAATTGCAACACATCATGCACACCCACCCACCCACACGCGCACGTGTATTACACAAGACTAAATCACTAGTAATTAAGAAATATGCTGAAAATTCAAATAAATTACATTCAAATATGAATCTGCACACGTCCAATAGTCAATTATACAAATTTTACTGGTTTCAACTAGTATTCAAATGGTAGTTTTCTACTGGTTTCAACAAATAGCAGTCACCAGTTGAATAAAGTAGTTTCAACTGGAAATTGTTTAAACTAGATATTTGCTCCAGTTCTAGATACTGGTTTCAACTGGGATATTCATGTATCCTACTTTTTTTTCCAAATGGAAAAAATAATTGTCTTAATTCATCCAACTTTGTTTATTCCTCTTAAAACTAATAAAACCCATTGAAAACAGTTAAATCAAACTGGGAACTTTCCAACAGGTTTCAACTTGAATCAGCTGGCAGTTACTCGATTTAGAAACACTATAGTTTATAGCATGATTGCTTTCAACTGGAATCAACTGGTAAATCCGCCAGTCCCGTACGTGGATGATTCCAACAGTTATCAAATGGAGTTTGGTCCAGTTGCTTCAACTGGAATCAACTTGCATGTTTTAATGCGCCATTTTATTCAACTGGTTCAACTGGAATCAATCTGTATATCTGCCAGTTTTGACCGATAGATTTCAACTGGTGTTTGTTTCAACTGAAATCAACTTCTATGTTTTAAAATGCCAGTTTATTTCATTGCTTCTAGTTGGAATCAACTGGTAAATCTGCCAGTTGTGTGCAGTGGTTTTGAACTGGTATAAAATTTGTCCAGTTTATTCCACAAGTTTCAACTGGAATTAAATGGCATATTTAAGAGTGTGCCAGTTTATCAAATCGGTTTTCAACTGGAATAAACTGGTGTCTAATGTGAACCAGAAACTTCCAGTTGAAACCAGTTGAATAAATTGGCACATATACCAGTTCGGTCAAATGGATTCAACTGGTACCAGTTGATTCCAGTTGATAACAGTTGAAAATCCAACTAGTTTTATCTGTTTTTTTCTACCTGGGATATCAGAGGCGATAGTCTGTGCTAGAAAGGAAGGCATGACTCTCACCTATCACCCATCATGCCTGATCGCTATCAACCTCTGGATATCATCTTGGATCTCATCTTGGACAACACCATGGACATCGTTTCCTACATTGTGCTCGACAGCATCGTCGACAGCGTCATCGCCATTGGCGACTCCTTCTTTTGAAATATGTGATTTATCCTTCTGGAATCTTCTTTTTCATTTGGAGCTTTAACATGTTTAAGCCAGCTCACCTCTTGGACTATACGTTCCAAGAACATTCTGGACTCATAATTTGGATTCATATTCT
>JAPZVO010001985.1:0-10199 GCA_029962745.1 Echinometra lucunter | reverse complement strand
CAGCCACGCCAAGATACAAGTTCAAGAGGTTTCCCCAGTCTACTCCCCACCTAACTACTCATGTGAGGGTATGGAGTGATGTGAATGGTGGGGTAGGAGGTGTGTTTGAACAGAAGAACTGGCAGAGAATGAATGGAAGCAGAAGCTTCTTGGAGAATGGAATCAAGGGACACATCAGCCCCCAGGAGACCCTACCATCAGTGGCAGGGGAACCTGTAAGGACAGAGTTTTCAAGAAACTTTGGTGATGGATCAGTCAATACAGTGAGTGATGCACAGAATTGGGCATGCAGACATCCGAGTATGAACAATATGTCCTCAACTCAAGGGGTTGGGTTAACGCCGCAAATGAATCAGCAGAAGCTGCAGTCACCCCGCGCATTCTCAGCAGCACCTCTCTTCTCCTTCGCAAAACCACTCGCCAGGTCATGCCTTGGAAGCATCCAACATGTGCTCACCACAGTCAACGTGTAGCAATGATAGTGGGTTATGAATGGACAGATGCAGAACAATAGTATTGGACGTAACACATCATCTAGAAAGTAGCTGTGGTGAGCCCGTGTCAGGTCACTCCTGAGATGCAGCCTCCACAGAGAGTCCAAGATGTCAGAGCTCCTACCCTGAGCACAGGCAGCCTGGACAGTGGAGTAGACAACCTGCCCTTTGAGAATGGAGAGGACATCCCAACATTTGATGAAGCCCTTTCCTTGTCGGCATTCGAGTTAGAGCAGCAAGGGGCTATCGCAGAAAACTTCCTGACAAGCAGTGATAATGAAATGATGACCGCTTGGACTTCTAACAATGAACAATTGTACAGTGCACAAAATCAGGAATTCCACAATATGCCAAACCAGATTGGACCAAAAGTAGAAATGAACACTATGCAGTATAACCCTGTGTCAGGACCTCCTAATCAAAGAGTGAATCAGGACTCCTGTAATGTACTGAGATCTTTACTGAGTAACCCTAAGACTCGGGTCTCTTGTAAGCAAGAAATTCAGACTGCGTCATCTCCAATCACATCCGTTACCCACCCAAACACAGTGGAATGGAGGTCACCAGTATCTAAAGCCCCTGTTCCTTCACAGAATTCTGTCCACTCCCAGTCAGGGCAGGTCATGACCCCTCCTCAGCCTCAGAATGCACTGATGAAGCAGCAATTGCAGCATTCAGTGCATCCCTCTAGGGCATCACAGCAACCCCTCAAGCACAGCCAGCCACCCAACCAACAAACCCACCCAGCAAAATCCACTGGGCATAGACAGCAGCCCTCAGCCCAGTCTGTTGACAATTTCCCTGACCCGTACAGTTCTCCAGCCCATCTTCCACCGACCAGTCAACACATGTCTCCCATTCAGAGTCAGCCCCCGCAACCAGAGCAACAAATGTTGCAAGCCCAGAGGCAACAGTTGCAGCAACAACAGCAGCAGCAGTCCATGAAATCATCTAGGCAGCAGTATCCAATGCAACATTCTGCTAAATGTGCTGAAATTTCTTTCCACAATCAGCAGCAGTCACTTCAGCAGCAGCTGAAAAAACATCAGCAACATCAGCAAAATCAGTATACGCAACAGCAACAGTCATTGCAAGCCCAAAGGCAACAGAACCCCATGCAGCAATATCCATCACAGGCTGCAGCCCTTCATTCCCCCCATCAGCAGCAACAAGAACAGTTGCTTCAGCAACAGCAACAACAACAACACGTTTACCAGCAGCAGCAGCAGCAGCAGCAGCAACGGCAACAGTTGCAGCAGCAACATCAGCAGCAGCAGAAATTAAATTTCCAGACATCAAACTTGCCAATGATGAATGGTCATGGAATACAGATGGATGGGAGGGGTTACTCTAGCAACCAGATGATGATGCACAATGGAGGTGGTGGTATGGAGTTAAATCAAGTAAGAGCACATTTGAGTTTGTTTATAATGATATATCATATAAAATGTGATCACCTTCAAGAGCAAGAGATTTGGTTTAGTCTTGAAGACTTTATTGGTGCAGGAACCATTAGAGCAGAAAAATAGAATGAATCAAAAGGCTTTTTATGATAGACCTGAAGATCATTTTTTAGACCCTGGTAGAATCTTTAGTTGTGTTGTTGATGTTTCTTTCCAGTGAGGAGAGTCATTGCCCGTATAAGGCGGAAGGAAAATATTTGTTCCCAGCCATGTATTTTTTTTTTTCTAATTCGACACCCCTGTGCAACGTGTATGTTACAGAGTAAGGCTTTTGTAGATAAAACAATTCTCACAGAGTGCTACAATCCAAACTCGTTCTGAGAACTAAAATTTTATGCATAAAACACTTTGACTATTGGGTTAAGGATTGTTCACATACAAATCGTAAAACCCTCACTGTAAATCCCCATGTTATATTTGTGTACAAATATGACTGTGATATGAGGTGGTACAACATAACCCGCTGAGGCAAGAGGCATACTTCTTGCCTCCTGGTGGCAAAAAAGTGAGGGACCATTCCAATATATAAAAGTTAAGCCAAACATATGATGTCATGAGTTTGGTCCGCGCAATTTTTCGCAAAGCTCTCTTTTATTGAGCATGAACTATTTTTTGATGTGTTAATGCATCTTATCATTGTCAGTGGCACGGCGAAAAAACAACACAAAATATGAGCCTCTATGGTGATGATGAACTTAGGACAATGCGCTGTTCCTTACATGTACATGCTTTTAGAGTTGTTTGTGTTCTTACAGATTTCTTGTCATATTATTCTCTCCATCCAGGACTTGTCACTGTCTGGCAGCAGCATTCATCCTGACCTGATGACCCAGGAGCTGACCTCTGAACTCCTGTCTGTCATGTTGCCCGGCATGACCGGTCATCCAGTAGCAGAAAAACAAGGTCTCTTTTGAGCTTCCATTGCAGGGTAGGGGTCATGGGGAGTGGTGGCTCTCTCATTCAAATGGCTTCCAGGGTGCGTTGACTCACTCCAGCAACGTCTGACAGAAAGATGGATC
The DNA here is from genome assembly GCA_029962745.1 of Echinometra lucunter. NCBI lineage: Eukaryota > Metazoa > Echinodermata > Echinoidea > Camarodonta > Echinometridae > Echinometra > Echinometra lucunter. The sequence goes on along the minus strand of JAPZVO010001985.1, from coordinate 7,223 downwards.
CTCACCCGACCTGACTTGATCTCAGTTGACCAAACCCAAGTTGACCTTACCCAAGTTGTGCAGTTTTGATACCATTCAAACTAGTTTTCTGGCTACGACCTGATCAGTAGACTCGTGATACCCTTGTCCACTTCTCCCTTGGTTAGCCTTTTAAGTGTGAAGTGGGCTACACATCCAATCCAAACTTGGAGTGAGGTCTGCATCCTTACTTCCAGGAGAATCATGTAATGATCCAAACATGAAATTCATATTCATAGAAACTTATTTCATGCCCATTATCAATGTAACACAGTCAGTTTTGTAATCTTGAAAGTTCATTTTGTCAAGTGTCTAAAAACTTTGGTTGTCTCAGAAGAGTTTAAAGAGGAGCACAGATACCTACCATAAGGGCATTTTGGGAAGAAGGCCTTCATGTCAAGTGAAAGCTACATACATTTTCTTTTCCCTTCCTGTGTGTAAGATACATGCATGTACAATGTAAGGGCTTGAAACGTGGGCCATGGAAAGGAAATAAAATTCATAGATTAGCAAGGGGGGGGGGAGAGAAATCAGCTTGGGGCAATGGATATTGGGATTGGGGGGGGGGGGAGGGAGGGGAGATACAGTGCGATATTGTATTCAATCAGTGGGATTTTGGCTGGCCAATGTGCATCCAGAGATGCCAACTGTTCCTTTTTTTGCAGTATTTTATACTGTTGTTTTTTTTGGAAAAAATAATGCAGGTTTCATGGAAAATACCCTTTTCCAAAATTATATGACTATACATGCCTACAGCAGAAAAGGTGGAAGATAATGTATTTTCTACCTAAAATACTTCTTTTTATCCCTCAAAATACTGCAATGGTTTTTACAAGGTTGGCATCCCTGTACATCAAGAAAGAAAATCTAAATGCTTTGATCAATAAGCAAGGGACATCACATGAGATTCTTCATCTCCAGTTATTTCATTATGAAGGCCAAAGATAAGATTATTGTACGTCAGAGTTTGAAGCATGTCTTCATTGCTCTATTAAGATTGTGATACCTTAGTCTTGCCTTTCTGTCGCCAATTTGTTAATGAATATATTGATTGAGAGAGAGAGAGATAGAGAGAGAGAGAGAGAGAGAGGAAGAGAGAAAAGCCCACCACACACTCTAACGATCTGTCTGCGATCCCCATTTTTTAGGAAAAATCTGTAACGTAAAATCTTAAAGATCAAAGTTGTGAATAGTCGTGTGAATACCAAAATCGAAATTCAGGGCTACCTGGCGAGCCTCCCTGTAAGAATAACGGCAAATTCAATCTCGAATCATAGTGACAATCATAGCATCCTTGTGGTCAGCTATGATTTGAAGTTCGATTTGGCCTTTACTCCACCCACAAAGCTTGCAGTTAACCAAAATTTGATAACTATTATGATTCTGAACTTCACATAAGATATTTTACTTGTTGAAACTTTCATATTTAATGCAAAATGCCATTTCGAAAATTGGATCACAGTCGGATTGGTGTAGTTTGCGGTGGCTTAAAGAGAGCTAGAGAGAGAGAGAGAGAGAGGTGGAGGGAGGGGAGGAGGGAGAGAGAGAGTGTGTGCAAATGAGTGTATGTGATAGTTCTTGTCAAGTAGATTGTTGTAACTAGAAAGGAGCAGGTGTATTGACAAGTTTTGAAACGGCTTCCACTTTAATTGTTATACAATTAAAATATTCGCTCTCGATGGACAAAAGTGGTATATAGTAGAAAGAGATGATGGAGAGTAGTCTATTTCTGTCGCAAAGTTTCATGTAGGCTCAGAAATAGCTTCATCACCAAGAGGCTCTGCTCTTATTTTTATTGTAGTCATTTACAAGATATTCAGACAACTAAACAGATAATATTGTTATAGATAACATACATGTATGAGGCTGAATTGATATGACAATACCAGACGTCATTTCTCTAATGTGGGACTAGGGCTATGCAAATGTGAATGTATTCTTACAGATCATTTTTGTTGTTTCGTAAGATGTGTTTTCCTTTGCATTGTCAAAAGGAATTTTCTTTACCTTTTCTTGGCCAGTGATAGCTAGTTCTCAGTCTTGTCATTAATTGCATGCTTGAGTGGCGTACTGGGTAAATACTAGTATACGACAAGCATGTGTTGCTATACCTTTATCTTCAAATTGGCAACTTTGTTATTTTACTGTTATTGCTATGTTTTCTTTTTTCTTATGAAATATCATAAATTAGAAAGAAATACCAAGGACAAAAATTGTGAAATTGTCAACCTGTAAGGTGAAAGCTGTGATTTTAACATATCACTGTGTTACACATTTAAGGATTTCAATACTCTCTCATCTTAGGAGGCATATGGTAACGCAACAAACCTTATATTTCTATTTTGTGTTACATCTGCTCTGACAACATTTGCTGCAAACTGTAAATTCAACAAAGATTTGGGGGGTCAAGAGTGGAATAGGGTTGGGGGTTGCCGGTGGGTTTAATTTAGCTTTAAATTGGTTAGTAAATTACATTCAACATGAAGCAATGGTTGTCGGAGCATACAATCAAAATATTTACTGATGTGGCATGAGCTTCAAACAGGGCTGGATCCAGAATGTTTCAAAATGGAGGGGGGGGGGGCTTTTTCAGGTGTCTGTTAACCTGCAAAAAAGGGTCCTCTACATTTTCACTGTACTTCACCCATAAAAATTTTTATTTTCTGCTTTTCAAAGGGGGGGGGGGGCTATTCGGCCACCCCCTGGATCCACCCCTGTTTAAATTTTATCAGAGAAGGAATTCATATCACCACATCATCAGTAGTTCTGTCATACTCCTTCTTATCTGTTATTTTGCATGAAACTGCTTGTTTTGTTATCTACCTGGTACTCATTTGTAATCAATCATTCACATGTACTCACCATTATTTGTCATCTGTGAGCATTGGAACACCAGTCACTTTATTACATAGCACGTGCCATATGTAACGCCCTACTTAGAGAAGTGCTCTTATGCAGTCTTACATAGCTAAAAAGTGCATTATTAATCTAGTTGTGTAATTTTTGTTCATGTTACAGGTCGAGTGTTGATTAAGTTATTGCATAATCCGATCCACTACTAGTATTGTTTTTAAAACTCTGCATGATTATGAAGAGGATCGGGGAACCTCTGTTGATGGCAATTTTTTTTTTTTTTCAAGGACAGTCCTTAAGAATATTCATGCAGGTTGAATAAAAGATAAAGCTCTTTTTCCACAGTCAGTGGTAAAATTTTCCTGGCGTTACTCTTTTTAGTGATTTTATACATGCTTTAGGCTAATGTCACATAATATTGTGCTTTTGCATGAAACTTTCACTTGTGCATTTGAGTTAAAAAGCTTTTGTACTCATTCTATTCAATACATCTGAATTAATTCGAAAGAGAAAATAAAGCATTGTTAAGGCTTGTTGAGTTATCCAGCAGTAAACTTTTTGTGCATGTATGTGTTTGCTAAATGAATGGCAAATGATGGTCAATTATCCCATTCATGACAGAGGTCCACATTTTGTGGTTTGGTCTAATATCTTTTGATGCAGAGCCTTAAAAAATCATACCAAATACATGAGCAGAAAGAGCAAAAAATTCTACATAAATTGTGCGCATTTTGGTTGCGTCAGTATTCGTTGTTTGATGAAAATTTTTTAAAGGAAAATAAGCATTAAAATCCTTAAATTGGCAATGTGATAGTTTAAAATCACCATTTTCCCCTGCAAATTGGCAACTTTTTGACTTACCATAATTTCTGTCAATTTATATTCATTTCAGATACATGACGTTTTATAAGAAAAATGGAGCAATAAAATAAAAATGTTGGTGTTGCCAACTTGAAGAATAAAAGCTGATCAAATTAGGCTTTAAATAATTCCTGTCACGAATGGGTTATACTATAAAGGTGCTGTACGCATACTCACTGACTCGTGTGTTAAAAAGTAAAGAGATGGGATGCATAATATGCTTTTTTAAAAAAAACCTGGGGGGGGGGGGGATGTTTTATAAAGCTGTTTGTAAAGTTACGAATGACTTTACAAACGACTTGAATGTGGCAAGCCAAACGGGATTCTCGGTCATAAAACTGCATCAGCTTAAGGTGAAATATGCAGATGTACATTAACATATTTTTGCCACTGTTTTAATTGAGATTATGGGACTCACTCTTTGTTAAGACGTTAGGATAAACTTCTAGCATCCCATTTAGCACTTCATATTCAAATCGTTTGTAAAGTCATGTATAACTTTACGAACTGCTTTATGAATCATCCCCCTGGGTTTTTTTTTTTTTTTCAAAGGGTTTACTGCTGTATATGTGATCAAGCCATAATTACCATGTTTACACAGTGACTCGGCTCAAGTGTTGAATCCTCAAGCAGGGGCGAACGCTGCGATGAGGGCAACTGTGATCGTGTTTATATGGAAACAAAAAAGGCAAGTTCAACACGGCCCGCGGATCACGAACGGAAGTAGAATTGTGATGACTTGCCTAGTTCGCCCAATGACCTAGGTCATTGGATTCAACGCGGCTTTCTGTTTATACACGAAAAAAATGGCGAGTCTGACTTGGCTCGCGGATCGAAACCTGCAATTCTGGTGGATCAAAAAGTGGTGTTCAACACGGCTCACGGGTCACACTGATCCTGTTTACATGACATAAAATTGCCGTGTTGAGCACGGGTCGCGTGTCGAACCCCCGAGCCGAGTCACTGTGTAAACACGGTAAATGTTACTCACAGCAAACTCATTACAACTCCTACAAACTGAAATCATCAAAGGCTGTACTACTCTTGATTTGAAATATTGAAGACTAAAAATTTTGTTTAATTTTTGTATATCTAAAGTAGATATATGATGCATTTGATATATGCTTAAACAATGGAAATGAAATATCTAAAATTTAACTGAAATAGATCGTAAAATTGAGCTTTCTTACAAGTCTAAGCTGACATATTTTTTCTAAATTTATTAATCTTAAAATTATTTAGGTTAGTTGACATTATTATAAGATTTTAGGTTGTTATACTTAAATGATATTCATTAATTAAAATAATATTTGAAAAGTAGAATAAACAATTAGAATTAAATGAATGTGATGCCGTAGTTGCATTTTACCTGATGGAAATTATGTAGATATCAGAAAAAGGGGGTTTCACACTTGGCTTGCTTAGAGTTGCGTTGAGTTGTGTAGCGACTATGCCTACGCTGGCCTATGTAAAAATACTCAAAGGGACGCAAAGGGGTACAGATATGGACGCAAAAAATTAAACATATTTAATTTTTCGCGTACTCTTGGCCTTGAGCACTGGAACACAGTTTTCACGCAAGTCTGCGTAATACTACGCTACTGTACGCATGCCTATGCAAGTCTAAGCAACACTGCGCTACTGTACACCATGCCTACATAGTAGTACCCTACCCTACACCACTGATGAAAAACCCACACTTCTTCTCATTTTTGCTATTGCTTGCTTCCTTCTCTGTTCGACTATGTTGATCCTTCAAGTAGCAACATTTTTTATTTTTATTATTATCATTATTATTATTTTTATTTTATTCGGCAGAATCAACAAACCAAAGAACAAATAAAAACAATAGTAGAATATAAGGAGAGTCACATGGATGCCAGGAAAAGAAAAAGATTAACTTAATAACTATAGCCCGAAGGTCTTCTTTTCCAATGTGACTTTACAAAAAAACATGAGTATGCAGCCTAATTTCGGCGTACTCGGTACGCTGCACTACGCACTTTATGCAGGCCCCGTGTGAAACCCCCTTAAGCTGTATAGCTTGCTCTTGATTTACATTCAGTTTATAAAATGATTTATCCGTTGAACACTAAGCCTGAGATAACTTGAGATAGGGTTTATGGAAATGACCTATTATACTGAAATCAAATCGTACTAAACTGATTAAGGGAGAACTTTTGAAGCTTTAAGAAAGACGTTCCCTCAAAATATGTATATGTTTGCGTATTCTCAATGCATGTACTTCGGAGATATTTTACAAATTGCCACCAGGTTGTGAACAAGGTGATTAATCTTTTTTTTATCTGGTTCTCCTGCATAGGTAGATTGATCTATTTTCTGTTCCACTATTCATAGTATTGTGATGTGTGTTAGAGATAGAATAACTGATAAAACAAGAAGGCAGGGCTCAGCAGGTGCATATTTGTGCTACTAGTAATTTCATGGTCTGTTTTTGGAACAGCAACAAAAGAAAAGACAAACTCAAAGCAAAATTCAAAAGCACATCACAGGGCTGTATTTAGGAGAAATGATCATTTGCACGTACTGAACTCAATTTTTTTTTTTCTGTTTGTCTTATTTGTTTATTTGTCAGTTGTCCTGTTATGCACCAAAATGGGTGCTGCTATTTAAAGTTGTTAGTTTTTTTTGTATCTGGGCACTTCCACATGTATGAATAAATCCACATTGTATTTAAAAGGTTGATTTTTATGTATCATTGATCATTTATAAGAAAATGAATTTATCCCCATTTTTGGATCTTAAAGTCTTTATTACCAAGAGCTGAACACTAAATACATGTTGCAGTCGAAATGTTAAGAAATTTCTCAAAAGAATTTTGATTTTTGTGAGATGGAACCCTCACTATGCTTAAACCGCTTATCAAAAGTCTCGTCACGTGTTTTTGATCGTCTTCTCTGCGACCGTTCTTTTACATCGGCTTTCCCGACCCCCTGTTGTTTTGTCTACGGAGAAATGGGAGAATCGGAGGGGAAAAGACTTTGAGCGGGAAAGACGCTAAAGGCTACGTTTCAAATTGGCTCTGACTTTTGATAAGGTGCCGTATTAAGATTCAAATAATTTGGTTTGATATTGTAATTCTTTTGATATTGTAATTGATGGAAAGAGCATTTATCTATGAAATGCACAGTTGTAGCCAAAATAATGAGTTGATTTATTTCAGCACTTGCGGAATTGCCCACCGTCATTTGGTGTAATGTTACTAGTAATGTCACTTTTCGTCACATGTATTGTCAATTCACAAATCATGGAATATTCAAACATGAATATGCATGCATGAATACGTATCAGCAATTTTATCAGCAACTTCTTGTGAAAAAACAAAACAGACAAGCAGCATGAATATGTATTTGTGCATGAATATGTATTAGCATAATTATGTAAACGCAAAATCATACTGCTCTTGACTCATTTAAAAGATTGAATGCATAAATTTTGAGAAAGAGAGTGTTACAATTCAGAATCTATGA
>JAPZVO010001984.1:0-12000 GCA_029962745.1 Echinometra lucunter | reverse complement strand
TGTGCATTTAGACGACGAAATGATACTGGTACCACGAAAGAGAGTGTATATTTTTTCCTTGCTCGCTGCGCTCGCTCGTATTATATTCAGATACAGGATGTTTTCGGAAAGCAAACACATTCGGCTCGTGAGATGAACACTATATAATCTAGATATCTTTAGGCCCATCATGTATTTTGATGAAGAATTATCACCTCTACCATAAAAAGAGTATGTATATTTTCCTCGCTCGCTGCATTCAAAAAACGCGCCATGTTATCATCGGAGACGGACGTGTAAATCAGCGGCTCTTGTAGCCAAAGCCGAATTTTTCTAACACGGATATTTTGAACGGTCAGTCATAATTTTTCATCAACTTTTGAATTTACTTCACCAACTGGGACATAATATCTACGCTTTTGGTCACCACAAGTACTTTAAGCTGTAATTTTGTTGTCTCATTACTCAACATGCCTCCTCCCGGTCCTGCTACCAGATCTAAAACCGCACCCTCTTCTCAGAGTAAAGCCGTAGGGACTAGCGAACCGGCCCATACCAGCCCGTCTGCTGCCGCACCTCCACGTCCAGCTCAAATTGAACCTACGCTTGCGGATGTGTACCGATCTGTTAAGGAGTCTTCTGCTGATGTTTGCGTGAAATTAGAAGCCTTGACCAGAGAAGTAACCTCTATCAAATCTAAATTAGAAGATGTTGAAGCTTCGGTCACATCTAATTCTGATAGAATCATCGATCTTGAGCAACGGAAGTTACCCGGGTTGGAAGAGAGAATGGCTCTAGAAATCTCCCAGCTGAAAGTGAAGTTACTAGAAACGGAGATCTACAATCGGCGTTCTAATCTTCTGTTTTATGGATTACCAGAGGATCGAGACGAAAACATCTACGATTTGCTACGGGATGTATTCATACACCTTGGTATTCGTAACGAAGTCGCAGAGAACATCGCTCTGGTAAATGCTCATCGGCTACCCCGTCGGGACGTCGCCAGCAACAACAAGCCCCCAGCACCACCAAAAGCCGTCATCGCGAAATTTGTGTATACATGGTATATGCGGGATCGAAATCTAGTTCTCACTGCTTACGAAAATCGCTCGCGGCGCCCACCCCCAGTCAACCAACATGAGGCCAGAGCTCTCGACACACCCCCGCAACGTACCCAGTGGGCGCGGCTTTCGGTCCGTACAGATCTTCCCCCCGAGATGAAAGCTCGTAGAAGTCTACTCGCCAAGTCGGCCTACAAGCTCAGAAAGGATAAAGGCTTGTCTACAAAAATCTCTGTAGTTGGCACGAAAGTCGTTTTGCTATGGAAAGAGAAAAACACTAGAGAGTGGAAAAGCTTCACTGAGTGAGTCTAGCAACATCATCTACTTACTATTTCATTCCCTTCTTCTTGAAGCAACTGGCAACTTCCATTGAAAACCACGTATAATTAATAACTGTTGCCTGATGTTAATTAACAATACTCTTGTTTTTCTACACTCCAACCAGAAGCTACTTATAACTCACCTTGAATTATTACGATATATATTTGTTCATTTAAAACATGAACGCTCTTCATATGTTTGTCACTATGTCAATGATCGTTAATCTGTTTAAATACTACAGTCTAATAATTTTGAGTGCTTATAATGCATTTTGTTTGTGTATAATATAGACATATTGACATTCTGATAGCTGAGATACTTTTTTTTCTATCTGATGTTATTAACATAAACATTCTGATCTCTTTTTTGGCCAGAAATAACTCATATATCTCTAACAGTGGCTGTACAATTACAATCTATATGCTTTTGGAACATTTCTTCTGGAGTGAAAGGTTCAATCCTATTGATATTTTAGCTATTTAACTCCTGTGGTTAAATCCGCCATGCTGCCGATACATTTTCGGGCAAATCCTTAAATACCGATCATTCGGTTTGTTGTTTTTGGGCTTGACACCTTTTCTAGATGAGGCTATTTACCACATGTAACATTTACTCACAAAATTATGTAATTTATATACATGTTATTTGAGTATCTTAATTGCATTTTCTATATGCAATATTGCATGATTTGTTGATAGCAGGAGATAGGTCTTCTTGCCGAAATTGTTCGGCTCTTGAAGTTGTCTTGCTCACAGATATGCCTTGCTTGCCGAAATTCTTCGGCTCGCCAAGTTATCTTGTTTGGCTCTCTTAGCCTGTCATGCTCACTGTTTACGCATCTCCCTTTTTTTCTTTTCTTATACCAATTATAGCTATATCACATAAATATGTTCATATGTAAAATATTTACTATTTTGTCTTAATTGAGAAGCTTTTAGGATTTCGCACTGGCATGATTCTCAACTAGTTTCTTAGATTTCTGTGTTTTCAATTGTCTTTGTGACCGTACCTATACTTATACAATAATTTGGCTGCAAATCTGCTGATTTATTGCAATACAATGCTCAGGACAACATTTTCTGTGCATGAATTGTTAATATTGAATTTATCTAAATATATTTTTATTACTTTGGATGTTTCATCCAACACTATTGCCGTTTTTTCACGGCTTTACATGTATTTGGTATTATTGTTCAGTCAGTGCGTCTTACATTGTATTTTCTCTCTACATGTATTTTGTGTCTTAATGAAATTGCCATTCTTATTACTTCTTGGTTTGAAATCAATTCAATTCTACAGCATTTATATGTTAATCACTTTTTATAGCATTTCATTGTATTGTTACTGCCTTACACAGTCTTTTCTTCTTGATGGTTGCTCAACAGTATTAAAGAGTTCGTCTTTTGATAGTCAATTTCAATCACCTCCACACATTCCTTTCTACATTTATTTCATTGTATATGGGTAATGAGTATATTGACGTAAATGACCGTGGTGATCTCCCACGGTATTTAAACCTCCAAACACCTGATCTTTTATTTGACTTAGATTCCAACGATGTACCCTTGCACAAATTATCGTCCAGATACTTTTCAGTTGACAACGTCATCAGTAACTCATTGAAATCCAAGGACGAACTCTTTCTCATGCACCATAATGTGAGAAGTCTCAATAAGAATGTGGATCACTTTCATTCTCTTATTCATCAACTCCATTATGGTTACTGTGTTGTTGGTTTATCTGAGACCTGGTTGAATGATTTTCAATACTCTCTTGTTTCTATTAATGGGTTTACCTTTTATTCTAATAACAGAGAACATAAAAGAGGGGGAGGGGTCGGGTTTTACGTGTCTAATAATTTAAATGTCAGAGAACTGAAAGAGCTAAATGAAATGTCTGATTTTATTGAATGTATTTTTATTCAAATTGAAATGCCTGACAAGAAGCAAATGGTTGTTGGCGAAATATACAGGCCTCCAAAAGGTAACACTCAAGATTTTTTGGATTGTCTCCAAAACTTGCTGTCATCTCCTTTTCTTTACAACAAGAATGTCTTTCTTATGGGCGACTTCAATCTAGACTTATTGAATTGTAACACTGTTTCTTCTTGCCAGGAGTTTCTTAACGTCATGTTATCTAGCTCTTTTATACCCTCAATTACCAAACCAACTAGAATTACAGACTCGTCGTCAACTTTGATAGACAATATTTTTGTAAATAATTTATCTAGTACGTCATCTGGCATTTTGGTGTCTGATTTGTCAGACCATTTCCCAATTTTTGTTGAGGTGTTTTTCGGCAGAGATAACAATAAATCTGCATCAATTAGTGTTCGAGACATATCAGAAGAAAATTTGAATAGATTTGGGGAGAGATTAAATGAGATCGACTGGAATGTAATCTATAACATTCAAGACCCGGATATTTGTTTTGACAAATTCTTGGATCTTTTTATGTCTACTTATAATGCTACAATCCCCCTTAAGAAGTTTTCCCGCTCCACATATAAAAAGACACCTAGACTCCCCTGGATCTCTCAATCTCTCCTTAAGTCTATCAACCGCAAAAACAATTTATTTTGCAAATACAAGAAACAGCCTGGTAAAGATAAACTTAAAAGGAAATATATTCGATATCGTAATGTACTGACAACTTCCCTACGTCTCGCCAAAAAAATGTATTTTTCTGATCAATTCAACAAGTACAAGAACGATATTTCGAGTACGTGGAAGGTGATAAACAAGATCCTACGATCAAACAAAAAGTCCGAACCAACAAAAGAAATTTCACACAACGGGAGAATTATTGAAGATCCTACTGAAATAGCCGAGTTGTACAACGATTACTTTGTTCACATTGGTACTAATCTCTCAAGGAATATCCCTGAATCTGATAGAGAATTTACATCGTTTTTAAAGAATCCTAATCCGCAATCTATTTTCCTTACCCCTATAGTCGAATACGAAGTTAAAGATATTGTAAATAATTTAAAATGCAATAAGAGTCCTGGTGGTGATGGAATAACAAATTTTCTTTTGAAAAGGGTAATTAATGAAATACTCTCACCTTTGACATATATTTTTAATCTATCATTAGTAAATGGAGTTGTTCCTTGCAATATGAAAGTAGCAAAAGTTATACCTGTTTTTAAAAAAGATGATAAACGAGAAGTTTGCAACTATCGTCCAATTTCACTTCTCACTTCCCTTTCAAAGTTATTAGAAAAGATAGTATACTCACGCTTAATCAAATTTTTAACCGACTGTCAAATATTAAGTGACTCTCAGTTTGGTTTCAGGAAAAAACATTCAACCGTTCATGCCTTACTTTCTTTTATTGACAAGGTGGCATGTGCTGTCGATAAGTCATTACATACTGTTGGTATATTCCTGGACCTTTCCAAGGCCTTCGACACGATCAATCATGATATATTGTTATATAAATTATCACATTATGGTATTCGTGGGAAGGCCTTGGACTGGTTCAGGGGCTACCTCAGTTCTCGTAAACAATTTGTTTTTTATACAGGTATAAATTCTAGTTTGAAATCAATATCTTGCGGAGTACCCCAAGGATCACTCCTTGGTCCCTTACTTTTTATTCTTTACATTAATGATTTTAAGAATTCTTCCAATATTTTGTCATTTATTTTGTTTGCTGATGATTCTAATCTTTTTCTGTCTCATCGTGACCCACATACGCTACTTAATACTTTGAATACAGAACTTCTATCAGTTCAGTCTTGGATTAGAGCTAACAAGTTGTCACTTAATGTTAAGAAAACTAATTTTATGATATTTAGTAATTCTCTCAAAAGTTTACCTGGTCAAGTAGTCATGGATAATGTAAATTTATTACAGGTTGATTCCACCAAATTTCTTGGGCTCTATATTGATCATGATTTGTCTTGGAAGTGTCACATTAATTACTTGAGTAAATTGACTTCTAGGAGTATTGATATTTTAAGCAAGCTAAAATTCTTTTTCCCTGATTATATACTATTAAACTTATATATGACTCTCATTTCATCACGATTAAATTATGGTATATTGGCTTGGGGTAATACAAACAAGACTGTACTAGAAATGTTATTCAAACTACAAAAACGGGCAATTAGGGTAATTAACCAATCTGACTTTTATGCACACACAAATCCATTATTTATAAAAAATAAAATCCTGAAAATTCATGATCTTTACGAATTTCATTTGGGTACATTCATGTTTCAACTCTCAAAAGATGATTTACCGGAAATGTTTTCTTTCTTGTTTCAAAGAAACAACCTCATCCATTCTTACCCTACCCGCCAAAGGGACTCATTTCACCTTCCACGTACTCGCACGTTATTTGCTCAAAGAACAATTGTATTCGAAGGACCAAGGCTTTGGAATAATCTTCCAAGCGAAATAACTAGCTGTTTATCTCTAAGTATGTTTAAATGTAAACTGAAATCATTTCTTTTGTCCAGTTATGGACACGGTTAAGACGCACTGGCTGAATATATGTAATGTATTTGATTTGTACCTTTTTAAAGGTATAATGTGGTATAGTTTTTCATTTATTTATTTTTTTCATTCTTCGCTCATCCCCCTCCTATATTTCACATTGTCCACTTTTCCTCTAATTCTTGACTTTGTGCTAATGTTTGGCTTTTCCTTTGTAGTCTAATTATTCTTTAGTGTCCGATCTCCTTACGAACTTCATAATTACTTTAAGGAACCTGCAGACACTACAAACTCTGCCTTTCATGCAGGTTCCTTCATATTTCACTTTATTTACTGCCATTATCTTTGTATTTTTCTATGTAACCAAATGTATTTCTTGTATTATGCTATTATTTTGTTATATTGTGAAGTATGAAAATAAATTCAATTCAATTCAATTCAATTCGCTCCGGTAATATTTAGATATAGGATGGTCTTAAAAGCAAATAAATTATGTGGGAGATGTGACCAAATATATCAAAATAGGTACCTTAAAGGCCAATCGTGTATTTTGATGAAGAACTTTCACTTCTACCATGAAAAGGATTATGATTTTTTCCTCGCTCGCTACGCTCGCTCGTATAATATTCAGATACAAGATGGATTTGGGAAAGCAAACAATTTTGCAAGCTATAGGCCCATCGTGTATATTGATGAAGAATTATCACCTACCATAAAATAGAGTATATATATTTTCCTCGCTCGCTGCGCTCGCTCGTATAAAATTTAGATACAGGATAGTCTTTGAAAGCAAATGAATGAGATAAGAGAGGTCACCAAAATCAAGATATCCAAAAGGCCCATCATGTATTTTTTTTATGACGAACTTTCACTTCTATCATGCAAAGGAGTAAATACGTATTTTTCGTCGCTCGCTACGCTCGCTCGTACAATATTCAGATACAAGATGGATTTGGGAAAGCAAACGAATTCGACAAGTGAGGTGACCAAATTTACCTGTATAAGTTAGATATCTTATAGTTAATACCATCGTGTGTTTTGATAAAGAATTGTCACTTCTACCATGAAAAATAATATTTTTGCTCGCTCGCTGCGCTAGCTCGTATAATATTAAGATTTAGGATGGTCTTTGAAACCGAATGAATCAGGCTAGAGAGGTGACCAAATATAATTAATTTAGATATCTTTAAGCCCACCATGTAGTTTAATGAAGAACTATCACTTAAGTACGTAAGAGAGTGTATATTTTTCCTCGCTCGCTGCGCGCGCTTGTATTATATTTAGATACAGGATGTTTTCGGAACACAAACACATTCGGCAAGTGAGGTGAACAAAATATAGTTCAAAAGGAAAATATGATAGAGGTGCACAATTGAACATGCCTTAATGGGCTTTATACGGTTGAATTTATCGACGTTGGTCGTCGGCAATCGGTGGCATTATTTTTCGGCAATCTGGCCTCTACACCCCCCATTCAAAATAGTCTAGCGACGCCCCTGCTAGCATCATATGCCCGAATATCATAACCTTTTTGCAGCGAGGTGTCTTAAAATTCTGCAGGGAGGTATATTATATTTTGTATATTTTTTCTCGCTCGCTGTGCTCACTCATAATAATAGCTATAAAATAAAGAATATTGGAAAGGCAAACGAATTAGGCATGCAAGGGAAGTGACTGAATACATGGAATATATTTTTTTTATATTTTGTAGGCCTACGGTGCGTTTTAATTTTATGCCTGACTGCCTGTGGCACATATACTCAGGGCCGTACGCAGAAATTTGTTCAAGGGGGGGGGGGAAAGACACATACAAATTTTTGAAGAAGCTCAAACGGGAGGGAGCGAAGCGACCGAGCTGTTCACAGGGCGCTTTTGCATTTTTAAAAGTGAGAAGGATTTGATGCATATTTTTCGTGGATTTTGTGAAAATTTTCAGTAAGAAATGTAAGTTTTCAAAATTTCTTAGGACAACTGCCCCCTGCCCCCCCCCCCCCCGCTGCGTACGGCCATGCATATCGTTGATCGACTTGGAATATGTTTTCATGCTTCGTTCGCTCTTGAGGAGGACGTTTTTTACAGCAAGAATGTGTTATTTCTTTGACCCACTCGCTTCACTCGCTCACAAAAAAAGAAGAAGATGTGTTTGGGGTGTAAGGGTACGTGAGGGGTCGTGTAGACTCTATGATGAGCTAGAAACAGTTTTCCTATTGCAAGAAGGGTTTTGTTATGGCTCGCTCGCTTCGCTCGCTTGAAAATTAAAAAAGGATGTGTTTCGGGGTGTGGGCGGGTGAGGGTTTGTGTATACTCCAGTATGACCAACACATTTTAGCAAAATATTTGGACCACCACACTCCTCACAATGGATTATTGCCGGTGTTAAAAACACATACTTGCTATGCATTTTTTTAAAAAGTCCCTACCGTGGAAGGGGGGGGGGGGGGGGTTCTCCCTCTTACCGCTCACTTGCTTCGCTTCCTTGCACATATCCTCTAAGAAAAGCGTTTGCTCTAGAACCACGTCTGGTACCTGTTACGTTTTTAACCAATTATTTTAGATATAAATGATGGGCTACTAAATGCTAAAGGCAAGATTAGATCAAACAGTGGAACATGACTCTTTTGACACCAATCCTGTGCCAGTATCATACCAAAATGGATTCAAATTTAAGACTTTTTTTTAGAAATGGAGATAACCAACAGATCAATATCCAAAATTATGAACCCGAGATGTGACTTTACAGAAAAAAAAAAATCGATTTTTAAAATCATGTTAATAGATGCTGTTTGCCGATGGCATGGATTAGGAGACTCTCAGTACCTTATCATGGAGGAACCGATTGCAACGTGGAACAATGCAAGGACAACATGTCAAAGTTATGGAGGTGATTTGGCATTGATAAAGACAGCTGAAATCAATGTAAGTTTCTTTGCCTACTTTTCAATTCGTATTATGCTCACAGTGGGAACTTTTCAGTAGAACGACGGGGTGTGAATGACATTGAAAATGCCAATAGTGCCATGAATACGAAAAAAAAAAAATATCTGGAAATTTATGGGGAAATGTGGGGAAGTAGAAAGTTCTGAAATGTGGGAGACATGAATCATAAGAGACAGACTGCTTACAACAAGACTATTAACAGATAAAAAAGTGGCGAACAGAAGAATGGGCGCCGGCTTCGATTTCAATAAAGGATCTCAATAAAAGCCTTTTATTACAGAATTTGGCAAACTCGGTTTCAGTAGGTTACAACATGGCGCAATTTATTTTGCATTGTGCTTGCCTAAGAAAGCAATGCGCGCCATGTTGTAGCCAAGTAACCTTTAAACTGAAGCCAAGCTGGCCGAATTCTGTCATTAAATAATATTTTATTCCTCTTTCAAAAAAATGAACACATTACAAAGTGGCAGTAAGTAGATATCGTTAAGTTTATAAACAAAAATAAATTAAACGGATCAATTTATTTTCATTTCTCCTTTTTCAAAATTTAATGTATAAACGCAATTGGATATATCACAAAACAAAAGAGAAAATCACTGTAGCTGTTGTTTAACAAAATGATATGAAATTATTTTGTTGCTGGTTCCTGCAAGATAGACGGTTTAATGACCTGGAGATCGGGGGAGGGGCAAAGAACAAAGAAAATGTGACTTCTTCTTGGTAGGCTTATAGACCAATTTCACAACGCAAGAGGGCAGCAGGCTGTTCGACACAGTTCGACATACTGCGGTGGGCGCTCCAACTTTTATAGTACACAAGTCAATTATAGCGCGTTATTACTTTCGTTCGATTTTTTTTGTCTATTTCTACCAATATATGCAGATTTCTTTTAATTTTTGCAATGACAAAATTGTCAGAGAAGTTCAGGTCGCAGCTCTGCGGTGCTTGAATGCCACAAGAATTGGAGAACGTATAAAAAATGGAAGCTAACTTAGTGCGAAATTCACTCGCTTTTAACTCATGAAGTCTGTTTGTGTGAGAAGCCGTACTCCATACACAGGTTTTCGTAAGCAATGCGAAGGAATCCGTGGCCAGTGGGTAAAAATATCAACAGAAAGGACTTTGAAGTCAAGAAACATTATCATTATGTACTTTGGCGTAAAATTTAATGGGTGAAAACATGACTTTGTAAACAGGGTAAGATTGAGGGCTCCCGTTTACTACGGCTTCTATGCTGCAATCGAACTTATTCTGACAAAACTAAGTTGAAAAACTATCGAAAGTACAAAGATACATCATACCTTCATCTGTCAGATATGGCCATTGTCTTATCTCATGTACACATGTATCCATGCTTTATTTTATTGATCTAGAATAAATTAAATGGAACAATATTAGGGCATATCTCATTCTTACATTCATTTTTTACACAGAGCCAATCGCGGTCAGCGCGCTTGCCCACCGCAACCTTGGCGTCGCCGATAGAGGGCCAAATACATAAACCGGAGGTGAAATTGGTCTATAGGGGAATTATACAACTTTTTATATATATGGGTAAACTAAGTGCTGGGTTTTGGGCTTTGTTAAAGCCCAAAATGTTAAATACTGGGAAATACCTCACATAAAATATTTTTCACCAGTAAACTGGGCCAAAATGTACACATTATTAGAGAAAAAGGCAAGATTATACATAAAGCGATAAAAAGATTACTTTTTCATGCTAGGGGATCATATGACTGCTTTATATAGTAAATGGTAAGCTACGGATTTTGGACTGTGTTAAAGCAATGTCTGGGAAATACTGGGTATTACTGGAAAATACTCCAAAAACAAATATTTTTCATCAGTAATTCGTAGCAAAACGTTTATAATAATGGGAAAATGGCAAGATCAAGCATCTAGTGATGGTTGATAATTAGCAGAAACCGGTGTACTAGAATTGAATATTTCACATCAAAATGTGAACTGAACACTACTGATTTATTGTACAACAAACAGTTCATGTACTAACAAACCAAGGAGTTATGGAAACCATCAACTTCAAACATTTGAAGTCTAATCAGGAGATAAAATTTAGTCACATTCACAGTACATAAATATATATTGGTATGACTGTTAATTCATGTGTAATCTTAGAATAGGGGGTCATGTGTCCAGACAAAATTTGTCTATTTTGGAGTTTGATTACCCCCCCCCCCCAAAAAAAAAAAAAAAAAAGTGCATCAAATAGAGACATCTGTTATGATTGAATATTGTCTAACATAACTCTAAAAAGATTCCTGACATATTCCATGCAAACTTGTTACATTTAGCATTTGCAATCATCTGTTGGGGCACACAACCTGAGAAGGCACACAACGTGGGAGCATGCTACAAGTTCAAGTATACTGCCTAGTATTCACTTTGTCTTTCCCAGTATTTCTTACTATTTCCCGGGAAATTGCCAACCCTGCATCCAGGGAGAGGGAAAAGCGAACTTAATCACTATGACCCTCTGGTCTTTCTTGCTTATTGAGGTTTGGAGGTGAAATATCGTAAAAACAAAAATATTACGTCAAAATTATCAGCGTACCAATAATAATGTACAATCGAACGTGTAAAAAACATGGGCGGCAGAATAAAGGGATGCTCTGTTTTCTCTCTTGCCCAGTTATTGTAAATGTTTCCTACACCCCCTGACCCGAAGGCATATGTGAATAACTGATACTGAAATCACTAAGCAATGTATTGGTCTTCATAGCCCAGACACAAGTAATGCAAGTCACATTAAGTCTGTGTAATTAGAGAATTATTTTAAAAAATATGTTAGACAAAAGAAGATTTTGTCCTATCACATCTAAAATACAGTCCTACCAATATCATCATGACATGCTGAAGTTTTATTTATCTGCTTTATGTTTTGATATAAAACTTTAAAAGTGCATATTAAGGGAATTTCTCTTATAGTTTGCAGGCCACTTTAAACGTATGTGAGCTATAAAACTGTGTTTATATTACAGGTTTATACTTAAGTATTTTAATGGGATTTACAGAAACACGTTTTTTTTCTTTTTTTTTTACCATTTGCTATGAAAGAGAAGGAAACGGTCTTCACTGACTCAAGGGGATCTTAATCTTTATGAATAACAATTCACCTTTTTAAATCGTGTTCATTCCACTTACAGACATTCCTGAAAAACTTACTGCCACCATGTACATCATGTGCTGCATATTTCTGTTATTGGTTCGGACTACAGAGAAACGGTGGGGGAGATTTC